>NDFZ01004139.1:0-56007 GCA_002192655.3 Mamestra configurata
TGATTTGTTTATTTTGGTTAGCGTTGAAATATTTGTAAGGTATTATGGTTAGGTGCATCACTGGTATGAGACCAAAATGTAACGAGAACGGGTCTGAAATACCAAGCTGTCACTTTTAACTTTATACTCCGGTGATTGGTAGGGGCCACGGCTAAACAACTTGACAGTGTTGTTCACCTTGTGAAACGAAAAGTGCTTTAGCCAACATTTTAATAATATCGAAAAATATATAATAAAATCGCTAATTACATAATTGAAAATACGACTGGTTTATAATTTATTGTAAGTATCTAGCGTGACCTTTCGGAATAGATTACGCACTTGTTAGGAATAATGGGTTCTGTTTTATAAATTGAAAACCCTAAGAGAAACACACAAATAAGAATTTGTAAGCAAGCTCTATATATTCCAATGCCGTTATTAAACACTTGAAGGCTAGGCGTATATTGAAACAGATAGACGTTTGAATATAATTTTGCTTCATGATTGACTGAAGCTTAGTAGTTCATATGTAAATTGAATCCAAATCTACGACCGTGCAGAGTAGGTCCTACTTATTTGCGAATACACGCAATCAATGCAAGGAGAATCAATTGTAACAGAAACGCAGTTCAACAAATTGGGAAATCCTGCAATGGTGAGACAAAATGTTCTATTTCATGGTTGAACACTGGACCAGTGCCCATACGCAACACTCAGCTGAATGTTGAAACTCTTTCGGCTTTTGTACCGCTTTTCTTTGCTATGGCCGAACTCGTTTAAATGAACCAATTGGCTACTCTAGTTATATAAGATCAAGTATTATTATGGTGTGTTCTACTAAACGCACCATATTTATTTAAAAATAATAAACTATCGTCAAATTTATCAATAGCCTACAGTTTTTAAATGATGTATGTAGGTATTTGCGTAAGTAACTTGGAAGTAGGAAACCTCACTGGACTGGTTTATATTAAATCCTTCCTTGTTCTACATAGTTATGTGAGGAAAACACAGGAGTAAATATAGCACAATATTACGAGCAAAATAATATCATTGGTCTAAAGCCAACCCCAGACGTGGGGAAAGGCCTTATACAAGCGTGTCAGGACCTTGAAAACAACGCAAGTGCGCCAATTCACCGCTACAGTACTGAACGTGTTGCCGGCTGTAAAATAAAATTATGTTTCAAACGATATTGAACCTAACGTTATTAGCTCAGTCTCAGTCTAACCGTCAAATGTCTGCCTGATTTTAAAATCTTGTTGGAGAGGCGGTTGGTACGAAAAACGTGTTACGTGACGTCACATATTCTAATTCATATCATTATTCGAGAATTTTAAGCACGGCCCATTGTTTTTTTGTCCCAATAAAAACAGCACAAACATACCTAAATCAAAAATTGGACGCAGAGTCAAATTCTAATTCAACCCATTTATTATTTTCAGGTTTTTGAATGGCAGCAACGATAACGTCAACAAGGGGCATCAACAAAGGCAACGGATGCCTAAGATAGTGTGACTTAATCGCGATAGAGAATCTTCGCTGTAAAAAGATCGAGTATGGAGTATTGCATGCTAGCCGTGGTGTACACTATCCTGTCCTTGATAACAACAGGTTTGTAGCATCGATTTTTATTTATACAAGATGCCAAAGAGTACGCTACAACACATGTTACGTAAGCAAAATATGCAGACAGCATTTAATTAATGCACTAATATTAAACTATCTTAAAATTAAGCCTTACGAAGGCACGATCCATGATTGCGTATTTGATCTATAAATCAACTAGGTACCTATAAGCAGCAGTTTATCAGGTTTAGTTAATATTGTCACACGGTCTCGGTAGGTACGCCTGAAAAACATGTCNTAGGCACGATCCATGATTGCGTATTTGATCTATAAATCAACTAGGTACCTATAAGCAGTTTATCAGGTTTAGTTAATATTGTCACACGGTCTCGGTAGGTACGCCTGAAAAACATGTCCATTTCTTGTCCTTCAAGCGCGAGTAAGTAGTGATATCTTTTACGGGTAAAAAAATCCGGCTATTGAAATACTTTTTACCATGGGCAGTTACTTTCAGCAACACTTCTGTTAGTGATAGGAAAGGCTCTGACAGCTAATCCATAGTTTGTGTGCTATTCAAATATGTCAAATTAGCTGACGAATGAAAATTCCGCCGAAAAAGTTATTCATCTAATAGGAATATGAATAACTTTTCTACGCTTGAGAGATGTGTCTGAAATCTAGTAGTAGATTTGAGAGATTATCTATATGAAATCAATCCAAATTATAAGATAAAGGCTGGTATAAAATGTGTACAAGCAAAGTGAGGCCCTGACTCCTGAGCTAGAAACACCTGTGTTGCAGAAATCAGTGTCTTCTCACAAACAGTTGGTGAATGCATGTCTGCATGACGAGAGTTATATTTAAATCAATGACAACAGTGCATTTACAATATAAACAAAATAGTTATTTTACATTTCAATAAATTTGATTACCTTCGAACCTACCCACCTAAAATATTTTTATTTCAGACTATTTCAAGTAGAGTGGTCTGAATCTTATCTTAATAATATTATGAATTTGAAAGTTTGTGAGGATGGATAGACAGGAATAGATGAGGATATAGATGGATAGATTTTACATGCAAAATCTACTGAACGAATTTGGATAAGGCACACACATACATATGTAGTTTGGGCACTTGATTAATACACAAAAACATCCAGATCACAACTCACGCAGACGAAGTAATCAAAATAAGTCAAATGGTGTAACATTCTGTTGCTTCTCAACAAGTAATACTACTAGCTTTCCATGACTATGTGATTAATGTCAAAGTGTATAAATGCAGTTAAAAAACCAATGTCAAGATAGACTTTCGAAAACATTTAGAAATTACTAATAGTATTATTTGTAATAAATTGACCACACATTTTTTTTTAAACAAGCTTTTAGCATCAAGCCCTTTCGTTTGGTGGAAAAAAAAAATTATCCGCAATCTTGGAGCGGCGGCCATATTGAATTTAGTGGGATGTTACAAACTTTATCGTTTTCTACTCTTCAAGCCCTTTTATTTGATATTCATATTAAGGGGTAGAGAAAAAATATATGTAAGTAATCCGCCATCTTGGAGCGGCGGCCATATTGAAATTATTACAATATTGAGAATTGTACCTACTTTGTATTGTCACCAGAACTAAAGGTGTGTGCAAAATTTCAGCTCAATCGGATACCAACAAATGGTCGAAAAATAGTTAGCAAAGTTTGACGGATAAGTTACATACGAACGGTGCATGACAAAAAAAATGCTTGTAAAAAGAAGGGAAAGGATTCGAAGATAAGTAAACTTAAAACAGTTGATTCATATATTGTAGTTGTAGTGGTATCTGCATAAAAGCAAATCCATTCTTGTTTCACGAATTTCTGAATATTCGGGAAATGTTGAAGCGCACACGCATATCCGAGTATTATAATAAGCTCGTCAGTGATTGTTATGTACTGTGCTATTATAGACGTAATTAATTTTACTTCTACGCACGACTGAATCTTGTAAAACTGCGGCTTGCTAAATTAAACAAGCAACTTTTGGTAGTTTGTTGTGCTAATTATGGCGATAAACCTAAAGGTAAACCTCACTTTTGGAAAGATTATGTTGTATGTCAAAGAATAGCATTGCACGAATGTACACCCAAATAATACATACTGTAAAATAATATAAATAAGCAACGATGCTGAATGCTGAGGTCGTCGAGACATTCGCAATCCTTGAATGACTGAGCAGTTTTTTGAGTCTGGCTGCGTGGGAGAGTTCTTAAACATACGACCTATACTAGTCAGTGAGCAAGCCGTGCATTGCTTTTGCGTTGCAACTGTTGAAGGACATCCTGGACAGATTCTGAATAGTTGATAAATCAGTTCTTATTGAAAATGTTGGTACATTTGTATTTGCCAAGAACCAGTAATTTTTTTATAAAAAAAAACAGATTACAAATAATTATTTCAATCAAATGTAAGCGTATAAGATTGCCTGGCATGAAAGACAACACGTTGATGAGACCTACAAAACCTTAACAATCTGTAAATAGGATTATCAGTATGGACCCAATGTTCAATAGAATTTAAAATAGTACATAAAGACTTTATTTTATATTTTGCAAGTTCATCTTTCTCAATGGTCAAACATCTATAATACCTATTTATCGCCACTTCAATGACTTATTATAGAGACAGAACGGGTCTGATTTACATTTAGCCGTAGTATTTACTACGAGACGTGAATTTATTACAATGTTTAAATGCGATGACTCAGAATCTATTGACAAGATCAATTTTATTAATCAAAGCCACTTTTTGAACACCAATGACATGATACGATACATTTGAAACTTGCAGTGTTACACTATTGTAAAATATAAAAATTACTCTAAGCCCGCTAACGAGAATCCCGAATGACATGAACCCCATAATCGTTATCAATAATTAGTTTGTCGCACTACACCACTGAACAAATCGTACAGTATAAGAGAGAATAAGGCCACTGGCGCTACCACAGCCACGAGCCTGTAGCCGGGCGTGGGGTCGCGGAAGTCGTAGCACAGGGCGTGGAAGCGCCTCCCTCGCTCCACGCACCTCGAGCCAGGCTCACCGCTCTCGTAAATCGCTTCATTCATATCACACTGAGAGCCAGTGTCTTCACCAAACGTGTACTTGGTCACCAAACGAGCTACTAGGCCTACAGTTCCGTTAATATTTAGATTCATCTTAGCTCGTATCCATTTCCTCTTAAAAATCTTACCAAGAATGTCTACATCTGAGAACTTTACGGAGTAATTAACGAGAGCATGAGTATCAGTTTCAGAAGTATTCCTCTGTTTTACCGGTTTTAAGTGAATACCAAGTGCTTCTAATAACGGTGCATAAGTGATATTTTTCTTGTTGTTTTTCTCCGGAAGTGATTGATGATGACCAATGAAACCGCAGTAGTATTTGGTGTCAATGTAAAATGGCGCACCAGGAGCAAAGTTGCACACAACTCGTACATCTCCGTCTGATTTTTTACCATATGCACAACCTATTTTAGTGGTTTCCGCCCATATTAACTGGGCGGTGTAGAACGTGTCTGGCGTTATATGACCGCACTCGACATCTGTCGTAGTAAGTAATTTTCCAGCTTTCCAATACCATACGTAAATACAGCCAATAATAGCATCTACATAGCATTCATAATGTGGTATGCTGTAAAAAAAATAATTGTAAATCAATTTCATCGACATAATTATAATTACCAAAGTAATATTAGAACCTAAAAGCATACCATTTTGAAGCCCTCTCAGTTTTGAAAGAATCTATACAACAATGTTTTGCGTATTTTGTGCACTCGAGTTGCGTTACGTAGTTTCCATCAAGGGCAGAACAAGCTGCGGGACCTGGCAGACACTGGTGAAGCCAAGCCACGGCCATACTTTCCAAGTCAAAGTCATATATTAATTGATTCATATCTGCTGCTTTAGGCAAATGCTTATATTTATCGGTTCTTCCATTGGCGACGCGGTTTCGCATTGAATTTACAGTATTCACTAATCCTATCTGTTCAACCATGGTTGGAGTCGCAACCGTGTAACCCTTTTTGCATAATTTAGAATTAATCTTCTCGGAAAAGAGACACTTGGTGTGATCGCCGTAACAAGGACCTGCCGCACACCACTTATTCATAGTTTGAGACACGGGTATATAAAGAGGCCTGGACGGCTTACTCTGCTCTTCTTTGGTTTCTTTTACGTTCGTTAATGTACCTGGATACATAAGAAAAACCTGAGATGGTAGCGTTGAACGTGTTAATTCGCCGTATAGTATAGGTAAGTCCCAACATGGACTATTTTCTGGTACGTACCAAATGTTACTCTTTAAGGAATTAAACGTGCCAAAAGGATAATTATGATCATCATAATTATCTTTCATTAAATTATCAGGGACACTTGTCGCCGGCATTACATTATAAAAGTCAATTGATAGCTTCTCAGACTCATTTTCCTCTTCGGTTGCATTTTTAAGGATCACAATTTTGTTATTATCGAATCCTTTTTGAGCTGCAATAGTTTTGTTACGATGACGTAGCAATGGGTATGCTGTCCCTGCAGCATCGTCATGGTATTCGTAATCTTTAATAATATCTTCAAAAGACTTCTGTTTTGATAGGTCATTAACGCTTTGTCGCAAATTAGCATTTGTATCGTAACCAATTTCTGCTTGCCTAGAATCAGAGTCAAAATCGTCTTGCCCTATAGATGCCTTATTTTTAGAAGTTTTTTGTATCATCTGGTCTTCAATTTCAGAAAGTTCATAATAGTTTTCATCATTTGATTCGTCATTATTTTCTGTTACGGTCTCTGAAGAAGATTGGTTCATATTTGTTCGTCTTGCAGTTAGCGGTACATTTTCACGAGTTTTTGGAGCTTTCGCGTTATATTTTTTATTTTCAGTTTCGGGTTCCTTACTACCGAAATAGTAGTCCACACTGACACTGTAACTATCCACTACCATCCAAATAAATAAGACCCAAGCTAACCTCATCTTGTCGAATCGTTTCGTAATTTTTATTTTTATGAAACTGCGTCAGATTAAAAGTAAACCTACTAGATTTGAGAAATTGTTAAACTTAAATTCGAAACATTGGACTAAAGTCCAAAAATTGCTCTAAAGAGCATCCGATCAGCAAGTGCAATAAATCTCTTTCAATGTCTCATTCGTTGTTATATTAGACAACTGTTGGGACCATTATAATTCACAAAAAAAAAATGTAGAACCGAATACACTTTATTAATATAATAATAATAGTATGATCTGCACTCACGAGTAAAAAACTGGAATCACTTCATCGCCCGTTGCACAAAACAATTTTTTACAATTTCTATACATTGAGCTATGGGTTGTGGCATATAATTTGATAGGTCATTTTATTAGCATTACAAGATGTATTGATATGTTTGAAAAACTCCTGAAACAATACACAGAGGAGCGTTCGCAAACGATAGTTAAAATGTAGGCAAATTAGTTTTTTGATAAAAAAACAACTCTAATTTGCCTAAATTTTGACAGTCTCTGAGATGATATTGCGACTTGAGTATAAGTGCATATTAAATACGAAGTGCCTTTCAGATCGGTTAATGTTGCAGCAGTTTGTCCTAAATAAATTGTCAGCTACTTGATTAATAAGGAACGCTGTCGTAAAGTATACATAATAATATGGGTTCGGTCGGTCGTGTAGTAACTACATAGAAAATATACCTATTATAATATAAATCGCGAGTTCGTTGTCTAAGTGGATTAGGAAGTATTACAGTTAGTCCATTTATTTATGAAAAGATTTCTTTCTCACTTATATACACACTAATAACTACGTTATAGATTAGGTTGAGACGCGTAATTGGTTTCTAATTAGCTGTAAGGCAGTATTCAGGATTTGAAAATGTAAAATCATCAGGCACTTAGTTGGCGGGCAAACCAGCTAAGGTTCGATTCTTAGAACGAGCGTTCACCGCCGGCGCATGCGTAATGTGAACCTGCGTGGGAGTTGACATAACAAAACTCTCTGACTCACTCGAAATACAAACAAAATGATATCAAATGTACGCTGTTCAAATAAAAATAATCGTATAACTTATTCCTATTTGATCTCATTCAAATAGAATGATGACTCATACAAAGTAAGTTTATAATGTTGTTGATGACGTTTCCAACTTTGGCGAACTTCAACTAGCTAGGTATGATTTCAGGCGTAATTTCCAAATCGAGGCATGTGTTGAAGTCAACGACCCGAACGGATCAGTATATTGAGCTCGTGACTAGAATGTTCCGTTTGATAAAATGTCTATGTGCTACCATTATTTACATGTAGCTATTTAAAAAATAATAATTATTTTAGTGCAAAACTTATTTATTGCTTCTCATGAGACACAAATTCTATTAGGTACTTAAACATTTAAAACTTTTTTTATGGCTCAGGCCTAGTAATTTTCCAATTTTCTACAAAGTGGCGGCGTAAGATTAAACTGGTACTAAAGGTCGACAATTCCGCAGAAAAACAAAATGGCGATAGTTGACTACGCCAATTTAGTTCAATGCACTCTATCTCATGCTGACAGCTAAAAAGCATAGCAAAATCGTTAGAATATTTTTTTTTTTTCGTTTTTGTCATCGCTAAATATTTCACAATGAATTCCCTACACAACGAAAACCTTATCAGCACAAGGAGGAAAATTTAGTACCTAATACCTCTAGAACTCAGATAAAAGTCCTATAGACTCGTGTAAGTAATTATATTATAAAATGCAAAGCGGCAAAGTTGAAGTGACGCGAGACACACATGAAGATGAGTCACATCACTATGAACCACCAGCGCTGACGCAACATATTTGCCGAATGCACTGCATTAAGTGCATTCCTTAGCAGACGACGCACTACAAATAGGTACAGGCTTGTGCTTATTTAGCAAATCACTTTAATACCAATCAAAGTTTTCAAAATATTTACTTAGGTATCCGTACAAAGAACAAATTAGTGAGTACTTGCAATATTCTGGTTTAATGACCAAGGAACACAAAGGACTGGAAGTCCGCAAACAAGTTTAAAATAAGGATATATCAAGAACATGTGCCATATTTACAATCAATAATTGAAATAACCAGTTAACCTTTGAAAACGAATCATCAGTTATACTAGTAATAGTTGATGTTTTCATGTGAAGGCTAAACCTTAACATTTCGAGCTTGATCATTTCCCGGTAACCATTGAATATTAAAAATTAGTTCATTAATGTTTAAGACTCAATGAACGATAATTTATATTAACTAGTCAGACAACAATATTGGCTGTTAATCTCTTCCCAATGAATACAAAACTCAAACCAGCAAAAGAGACTTTTAAACCTAAACAGTTCTGAACAATAAAAAACAGCTTAGTGAACCAGAGGTAATGCAAGTTCTATTAATTTATCCAGATTGAAGAATCAAGGTTAATTGTACGATATCATCACAGCTATTCCCATCCCACATATTAGTACCAATGCTACTTAATATCAGTCCGGGGACCAATCAATGAAAACTGCAGTAGGCGGGTGGACCTTGAAGATAGAAAATAAGATGCATAAAAGTGAATAAAAACAGTTATAGATCACAATACAGCGTCACTTTGAGAACCGTAAATACGAAGTACAGTTGAACAGAAGCACAGACTTTGCTGCAAAGGAAATTCATTGGAAAACACGAATACAAGAATTACCTTAAGAGTAATTTTCTATGTAAATGTTAGGATTAGTATGAATTTGCGTGCGAGTCCTGAGTGTACTTGTCTGAGTTTAGCTCTTGACAGGACAGGAAATAATTGGCTTTAAACACGCGATGTGTAATAAAGGTCAGTCGCAGAGCAACTTAATAAAGCAGGAATGGCTGCAATGTAGGAAAGAGTTTTGAATGTAGCATAATGAAATATGGAAATAGCGTGAATGTAGAGAATGAGAATGGTTCAGGACCTCAAGTTCAGTGACACCCTTGGAATCCTGAACCAGACTCATTCTCTGAAAAAGAGATTCATAGAATTGCATTGATTATTATGTATTTCATCGATTACACACTGACGAAGTATAAATTGTGAATAAGATGTATGAAATTTTTCGATAAGCAATTTCGGCCCTGGACAAAAGTTGAATATGATAACAGGAGAGTAAAATTAACGCTGTTCCTCGTATTATTTCCAGGAGTATCATCGCTACAGTGCTACCACTGCCTCATCAACCCGCTGCCGGGCCAGTACTACAACACCACCAAGCGGCTCTGCGTACACTTCGACCACTCCAACAAGTTCATAGTGGACTGCCCTCACTCCACCATGTGTATGAAGCAGGAGTTCTATCTTGATATACAGAATGGAGGTACGTGTTAAAAGAAATAAAAATGTTAATAGGTTACTGTTGCTGCAAAGCAGTTTTTAGTACAAACAAATAGTACAAAGTAACAAATAGTACAAAATCGTGTGACAATGACCCTTATATTGACCTGCCTATGGGTGTTTGTTGGGAACCTCCCAGATGTCGGCTGTGCTGGAAATTACATCGTGTGTAGTGTCCCATACATAATGGTGATAAGTTCGATAGGCAAATATTTAAATGAAGACTGTTAACGTCAAAGTCATATTTACACGCCATTAGCGATCGAATGCTAACACATAGCGAAGGGCCTAAGTATTGACGATAAAGATATGATATGCGGTCAAGGTGGCAAAGTATGACTGTGCTGATATAGACGGTTCAAGGTAAAGGCGTTTTGAACAGAAGACAATTTGCTGAAAAACAAGGCACTGTCACTACATATACAAAGCTAACAACAGAGGTGTCAAGGAACAATACCACGAGTAACCTATCGTTACTTGGCTGTGACGTCGATAATGAAGGGGCAATGTGTCCTTGAATTAAAATTATATGTAATTAGTTGTTATCTGCAACACAGATATGAGAATTGTTTCCAAAAAATATTCGCTTTATGTATCAAGGCAAGTCTGGTGATGCAATCTATGTAGATAATGTTTCACTTAAGAGTTTCACTTTCAAGGTTTTTGGATATGAAGTAATTAGTGCAAATCATAAAAGGCGTAACTATTAAAACTCTACAGACCATAACACCAAACGTGTCACGAGCTTTAATTACTTCTTTTAGCATTTGACTTGCAAATAGCGAGTAAGTACCGATTTTATGCATGGTCATTGCAAGAAACTGCAAATGTTTTATGATTCGCAGTGTTGCAGAAAGAAGCGATACTAAAGTATCTTGTTTAGCAAGTAATTACGAGTACACAATGGGCACATCATTACATGAACACTCAGTGTCCATTGCAGGCAACTGCAAGACAATCATCAATTGCTCTTGTAAAGCCAAGCTATAAACTATCATTATAATAAGTGTTCCTGTTCACATTTTCAGTGAGAATAAACGGCGTACTTCGAGACTGTGCGCCGCAGAAGAATGAGTACCAGGACTACAAAAACGGGAGGTGGTCACCGAAGATGGAAGTATTGGAGCCTTACACAGAGGGCTGCATCAATTCGGATGACAAGGGAGAGAGGAGTACACCTAATAGGTAAATAAAATGTTCTTAGCTGCAGACAGAACAGAATACGGTGTTTTACCTATTTCCTTGAAGCCTGATCGTCTCTAATTAGTAAATCAGCTGATGAATCTCATATTGTGATGGATTGACGAAATTAAAATACTTGAGTGATACAAAAATATTCTTGCTGAAAAGTATTTGGATACAGGCACGTACCTAAAGGAAAATACTTAGGCTAACTAAGGAAACGCCATTGATATTACTGGCTACTTTTCGCAATTTACTCTTTAACTTATATTAAGGATACCTGGCAAATAAATATGTGTTAGTTTGACATTTGGAATTTATATTTTTGACGTGACAACGTCTAATAAATNACACAAATAAATATGTGTTAGTTTGACATTTGGAATTTATATTTTTGACGTGACAACGTCTAATAAATCGATGAACGCCGGCTGCACGCACGAAAAAGGATGAATCATTGTAACGTTACGCTCATTGCAACGTTACGATCATTTCATCAATGTTTTGTGATGACGTTGTCACGTTAGACTATCTTCCGTAAACCGACTTTACAGACAACCAATTTTCTTTTAATAAATCATCATAATCTTCTAAGCTATCAAACGATTCTCATCATCAATTTTAAGTTGGTATGCAAATCTTGACTCCGTTATCAAAATCAAGAATCATTTTTAAAAAACAAGGCTGGGAGTCAACACATCTTGGAGGCCGTTAAAAAATGGGGGAGTACCGTCAAAACGCCAACCGTTCACACTTCCTGTAAATTGCCTACATTTATAAACATTTCTTCTACAATGTATTTTTATCAATTCCAGATACTGCTACTGTCGCAACAACCTGTGCAACGCCTCACCGACCACTAGCCACGAAGGTTACACAGACATCATGGGCGTCATAGTAGTGTTCAACCTAATGAAATACATCAACAGTCTTAGGTAGTAGCCAAAGGAATGCGTAGGAATTAAATTATGTTACGTAAAGTTGCCACGAAACACAGAGTAGTAAGCGAAGATGTGACACGAGTGGGCGAACGGCAGAAGAACGAAGGACATTCAACTGCGTCGATCGTTAACCCCAAAGATGGCAACGATTAAGGCTTCCAAACATGGAGATGATCAATCTGAACGCAGGATCCCACACGTTCGTTCTGACCAGAAAACAGGACGCGTGCATGGAATGATGAGACTAACTGTTTAGTGCTAACTCATTGCTTCAAGTATAGTGATTGCTGCGGTCGTCATATGCAGATCTTAAGACCGTAAGAAATGCACAACACACGGTGCAGATTTTGGTAAGGTCCGGAGACGGAAAGACGGATCCGAAGGTAGAACGGACATGTCCGTATCGCAGCCTAACAAGAGTTACCTATTCAATGATTCTACGAGAGGCATCTGATGAAAAAGCATCAGTGATCATCACTCCACAATACTTACTACTCGGTGCCTAGCAACTGCTCGCAATGTTTTGTGATATAAATAAAAGGGTAAAGTGACTTTTTTTAATTTAAGACATTAAAATATATTTGTATATCTGTAATTAATTAATAAATTTTGTTACTGTACAAAAGTTATTTGGCTATCAAATATGTATGAGAATTGTAAAATACATAAGAATATGTGTAGACCGTAGACGTATTTATAAATATTGGTTGATGAGAATTGGATATTTGATATTCAAAAAGTCGTAAGTTAAGAAATTTTGATGATATATTTTGACTTAAAGCTTTGGCTTATAATTGACTTTTTTACATTCTGAAGTTAGGCAAGATTTACTTCACAGATACAGCGTTTTGGTTTCACCTTTTTGGGTAGAAAAGACTTGATAAATTATTATTATCACTAACTTTTACGGTCAATCTGATACCAGCGTTAGAGCGTGGCGGAGAATGGGATGAGTAGACCCGAGCCCGCACTATTAGCCGTTAAAAAATCATGTTTTTTGATATAAGTATTCCGTTCTTCCATACAATTTAAACTAGACAATTTAAGCTGTTTGTTTGAATGATTTTTATAAATACCAATATTTTTATTTAATACAGCACAAATAAAATGAAACTCACTTGTCGTAATGAGTAATTTTTTGAAAAAATACTTTATTCAGGAACCTAAATAAATACTGCCCAAATCCAGAAATACATATAATAAGTAGGAAATGTGCGGGAATCGTAAGTGTTTAGGTATTGCATTTTTATGGAAAATTGTTTATCTGCAGGTATTCTGTCGATATAGAAATTCAAAGCATAAAACGTAATTGTATTAATTTGTTTGACCTTTTCGTTTATTAATTCGATACTAACTTTATTGGATAATAATTGACAAAATGAAACCAAATATCGAAATAAAATTAACTAATGTTCAGTTGTACTAATATAAATTTCGTTTTTGTAAATAATCAAATTAAACATTTACAATATTTTCCTGGTACGAACTGAAATTTCAGCATATAGGTGTAACTGTAATTTTAAAGTAAATTATTTTTTTAACGACTACAAGAATCTAAACCTGTTGGCTGTTTTCTCCCAGTTGTGATTATTTAGAAAAGACACTAAGTACTTCAATAAAAGAAAAAAAAACAATACTTATATATTTTATATAAAGTATATTATCATCATCATCTGCCTAGCCTTTTCCCGACTATATTGGGGTCGGCTTCCATTCAAACCGGATTCAGCTGAATACCAGTATTTTACGTGGAGCGGCTGCCTACCAGACCTCCACAACCCATTAACTGGGTAACACGGTACTCCTTGGCAAGACTGGTGTCAGATTATCTATTATCTGGTGTCGATTATTAAAGTATATTGTAAATGAATAAATAAAACATGGAATGAAAACTGTTTACTTTGCGCCTGTTGTATTAAAGTTCTATAATATTAATGTCAGACATTAATACAGAAATGCTAGTTATATTTTTATTTCTTCTTTTTTATTTTTCTTGTAAAATATTATATACTAGCACTTCGCCCGCGCGGATTTTTTTAGGTTCTCCACAAACTTCAACGCCACCTCTACCCCCTTTGAAAGGTTAGTTTTGGAAAATTAAGCACAACGATTTTCATTTATTACCCAGCCATTTCTGCTGCTGATTTTGTGGTCTCAGGATCAGCGCAACTGTTCACCCCGTTCACCCCGTCAGGGTTTGATTATGCAAAAATTGTTAAATCTGTTTCATTATCCCACTTTTAGTTGGTTCATACCAATTTCCACGTAAATTGAAGCAAGCAATTCCTAAAAACTTCATCACTCCTTTTCGCCCCTATAAGGGTTTATTTAAAAAAAAACAAAAATTTATGTTTCTTATCGAAATCGTTACTGTTTCAACTTTATCCGACCAAGCATTAAGATTCTACTCAGTTCGCTCAAACCGCAATATTTTTCTTACTTTTATACCTTCTTTCTAGCTTTTATACCCATCGTAACTTAAACGAAAGGTCCGATTTGAATAATTTGAGATGTAATTAATGAAACCTTGTACATAATCACACCTTAATTATCAAACCATAGACAAGGATTTAATATCATATTACCAAAATTAACACTGTCCCATTCCACCCGGGTTTTGTTTGAATAATTTGAACAAAAGCGGTCATTATGCCTTAACCTTGCTAGTTAGACATGTAATAATAATAATAAATAATAATGAGTAGGTACTTACTTTAATCAAGTAGTACATTATTTTTATGTATCATCAATAGTTTTCTCAGCGCATGTTAAATAATGAATTTATAAGGCAAAAAATATTGCTACTTTGGGTTACATTATTGGAATTTTCGAAATCTCTATTTTAAAATAAAATAAAAAATATAGACTATGTTTTAAGTTAATAATGAAGCTTACTATTTGCGAAAGAATTTTGAAAATCAGTGAAAAGTTTTTGAGCCAAATCATAACAAACATACAAATAAATCTTTCGTCTTTATAATATTATTAAGTTTAGATGACTTGCTCTCTAAAGGAGACGTGCCGCATCGAAATCGAAACTCAAATTAATCAGGATAAGGGAAGAAGGAATAGGTATATTGCTGGCTTGACCACACAAATGTAAAAACATCTCAATTTTCATTTTAAGCAGGTATATTATTAGGAAAGACAATTACATTTAGCATAATTTCGAAGATTCGAAGAAGCTGCAAAACTACCCAAATAAATATACCTCGCATTCAAAGTAGTGAATCATAGGAAAAACCCCTTAGATATCTAAGTAAAATTATGTACCTAAAGGAAACTAATGGAATGTGAATAATGGCGGCAATATGCACAAAAATAGCCTGTGATAACAGGCTTATGTAAAACTGCACGATGACGCTTAAAATGGAATGCAATGAGTTAATAACACTAGTGATAGCGTCATCTTTGCATCTCTTTCTCGGATCATTATATTGGAACCCAGTCATGAATAGGATCAGAACTTTCTAGATCCATACTAGGAAAGTATGGGAACTCACGCCATTCATGTATTCAATTTCCCCAATTCGGATGCTTTTGTCCATAAATACCGAAATTATGTCTTCTATACGTCATTGCTCATTGTTTCTGGCAAATAAATAAAAAAAAAGAAGAGCATGAATCACAATATGGCCGACTGTCGCTGGTATGATAAGCAATAATAAGAACCTTTAAACTGCTTTTTTTAACCCATACTGCTTTCAAGGATTCAAGCTGCACTGTTTCAGAGGTTAAGTTATTATAAAAAATCAGGACCCAAGAACCACTTCTTATTATATCAATGGTAGAAAGCACTAGAAAAGCCGATGATAGGGCGACCGACATTAAAGAGGTTACAACAATTTAGGTGGATGAGCGACCTACGTACCCCACGACCTAAAAATGAATTCTAGACTAGTCAGACGAGACAAATAGTGACAGAGCACGGCACGAGACACACCCACGTCTCGATCATACAGTCAATAGCAAAAATGTCGCCTGTTGTGCTATCATCGACCTAAATGTCCACAATATTCGTGATAACCTCGAAAACTACTCTAGTAGTCGCATGATAATGCCATAGCTCGATGGCAATGCTTAATGTGTTTATTGTACATGTCGCTGATAACGACAACGTTGTTTTATTTTCAATTATGTACTTAGAGGATAACCCTAACAGACCCCAA
Organism: Mamestra configurata; assembly: GCA_002192655.3. Classification (NCBI taxonomy): domain Eukaryota; kingdom Metazoa; phylum Arthropoda; class Insecta; order Lepidoptera; family Noctuidae; genus Mamestra; species Mamestra configurata. The sequence continues at coordinate 16,223 of NDFZ01004139.1, forward strand.
TCCCATTGATCGACTGATAGTTACAAATGATTGTCTCCTACGTGTCTGAACTCTTTCAATTTTTTTCTAATTTTCTCACAAAGGAGTTAAGAAGCGAGCAGCCAATAGTTGCCAAGTGCTGATCTCATACAAAAGTACAAGTGATACATTGACATTAGTCCTTATAAAAATTGCCAACAGATGTTATTTTTATCGCAAATAACAAAGGATGTTGCGAGGCGACCATATCAATAGTAAAATGTTTCACAACGGGACCTAAAGCGAATGGAGTAAGTCACAAACTTCATATTTTCAGTTACGTGGCTTATGCACCTGATATGAACGTCAATGTCAAAACAATCAAAGTGAAAGTCAATATCGAAACCGATGAGCAAATAATATATATGACCAGAAAAGAGATTTACCAGTCATAGGTCTAAATAAAGCATTTTGATTCTTTCAACTATACAGAAAGCAGGTGAAACATCCGCTTAGTAAAGAATAATAAACAAAGGTGAGAAGAGTACTAGTGTTATGTTCACATTTTAGTACTCGCCAAATTGATCTTCTCGAATATTCCACGCGCAAAACATTTAAAAGATAAACTTGGTTTTACGAGATTAAGTAAAGACAAAACAAAACAATTTCGTAGATAAAGTGGTATTGTAACTTTTTAACTGGGTCAAGTTTGAAATATTTTTTTCATCGAGTTAATTATACACTTACTACGATGTCACAAACGATTAGCAAAAACGATGCTAACAACAAATACTGGAAAATAAAATTTATTGATTGATTTTATTATTGCTGTTTGTTCAATAGTTGACTATCCTAAATAATTTTATAAGTCTACACAGACTACGACTTAATTTGCATATTTTTTTTTTATTTATAAACGTCTATCTGAATGTTCAAAGGAGACCGTAACATAGGTTATTAAAATTGGCCACACACGTAAAAAAATGGCATTTGACAAATCTTTAGAGACCCATAGAATAGAAGTAGACGGTCGTGAGCTGAATAAAAATTTTGCAAATTTTATAACAGCTTTACTAAAATAAAAACTACACACCGGAATCCGGGGACAAAGCGACAAACAAAACGAACACAGAGCGGGCCGCCAAATGTTGGTCAGTGCCGCGCCGGCGCCAGAATCGATCGCATGAATCAGCGTTATTACCGCGAACATAAGAGTGCTATTTGTTAGTTTTTGGACATGTCCCGTTTTACAACTGGGCTTCCTTCCTGTGAATCATGGAGTTGAGTACAGAGGTGCCAATTTCAGTTGAGTGTAAAGCCCTGCCGGCCACATGCGCCGCAATCGCAACTTTGTAAATACATAACACGTAAATGTAATTCAAAAAATAACAGTTCGTAGTTTTAGTGTAGTAGTCGTAATTTTAAGTGGTGTTTCAACATAAACATGGATTTAGCTGCTTCGTTATTGACTTTTTCAATGTTTTGGAAATGTAAGTGAAAGTGTTTTGATAATATTTTCTTTCGTTTATTTTTATTGATTGTAGAGCACTTCCTGGCACAGTTATTTGTCAAGAATTGTATATTAAGTATTATTGTCTTACAAGTTATATACTGACCTTATTGTTTATTAACATTCTTCCTCACCCATATATGTCAATGTTGAACGTATTACCTTATCTCTTATTTAAAATTAATTATATGTATAGATGTATACGTCAATATTAAGCAGTCTCTTGGAAAATATGTTTTATGGTATCTTCGTCAATATAATCATTAAAACAAATATTTGAGAATGGACTACTGGAGATAACTTGCGCTACTTAGAACGTAGGTACATCAAACATGGAAAAACCTTGAAAAAATAAATATAACGTTGTAGTAGCACTCGAACACTGATAAAAAAAAAACATTTTAATTGTATTCGTGACATATAAAAGATAAAAACAATAGGTAATAAAATGCAAGGTGGCCACGTATGGACATATTTATCAGTAAATTAATATCGTGTGGGCATCGAACCTCATTATTCATTCGCATATGGTTCAGTCTGTCACCTCACGGTAGGCGTAATGAAGGTTCTTTCAAATTTAACTATTCAAAGGTCGTATTGGGTATAAAAAGTACCGCGGTGAGTCCGTTGAGCTAAGAATAGGATATGTAAGTCTAGGATGTCCAGCTCAAGTTCCCGGATCCCGGATGTCAATTGTTATTTGTGATGCAGTTTATATCGCTGGCTTGACTACCAAGAACCTGATGAAAAGTATGCAGTTGTTGAAGTTGCTATAGAGAAAGAACGCGACTTATATCAGAAACTCCATTAAGGGTCATTTTTTGGATCCGTAGTTAACTCAACCGATCCAAAACTTGTGGATAAATTTCATTAAAATGCGTTTTTCGATCAATAGATAGTTAGTAATTTATGGTTTTTATCTAATAGTTATTTATTTGACCATTGGTGAAGCTAACAATTTATCTAAAAAACGTATTTCAACCCCTGATTAAGTTAACTACAGATAAAAAAAACACCCTTTAGTCTTCCACAGGCAGTAAAAGTTGGTTATGTTAATGCACCCCGACGTTGGATGAAACATCTTATGGCGCCCTAAAATTCGGTTCTTTAATTAATGGACATGGGGTGTGGAGCCGAATTACATTCAGCTACAGATCAACGATGTTCTGACGCACGAAAGATGGACCGCTAAAATTCTCATTCAACTTGACCGTTAAAAACAAGGGCGACTGCGGTGGTTTGTTTAAGAATTAGAGCACTGCCTAACAGATTCTAACAGAGGCAATCTTAATGAGAACGAAAAAACAACAATGGGAGTGTGCTTGACAGACTTAATTTAGAATCATAACCCTCCTTTTGCCTCTTGCGTGATAAGAACCACGCTATCAAGAACAGTTCGAAAATGTTGTGCGATCCCAAACAATGACACAAATAAAGAAAACAAGTCGGTCCCCAGTCTCAACGTTCGAATGCAGCTGAATCTGCATGCTATTTTATTCGCAACATTTAACATACGAGACGAGGACATAAAAGGTCATTTACTAAATGAACATACATGGATAGCGAATAGAAATACATAGTAGGTCAAGAACAAACGGCATTCACTGTGAACTTTTATTCGACAATATTAGACGCGATACTTTATTAGAAGATCATGACCATGTTTTAATGCAAATTGTATTAAGTATACCGTTTATGTCTGCGAAATTAAATACACTAACATTTGCTAATCCCGATGTTTCTCAACCAGCTGAATCAACAAGATAAAAGCTAACTTAAATTACTGATAACACAATGTAGACAGACTAATAAAAATATTTCTTCAAATTGCTCTTTAATTGTTTAAAACGATGTTCGTTAATCAAACGCGGGGTCTCTCAAAGATTTGCAAGAACTTCAGCTTTGTACTGAAGCTTTGTATGTTACATATAAATAGACTAGATATTTGTGTCACCGCTTCCTAGAGATATGTGGACATTATATTTAATATGGAACACTTTACTCGGTTGAGCGGTGGTTGTCCTGTGGTCTTAGAAATGCGAACAGAAATAAGATTTTAAGCTTCTCTGACAACATACGGCAGATAAAATCATAAAAGACCGTCTGAGACACCAAGCATAAAATTAGGAAAAAACTGGACAAAACCGGTGAATGTGAAATGTTTAAAGGTCAAGCAAGAGTCACCTTTACATTCATACAATGGAAAATTATGAACAAGTGGTGATGTGCTATAGTAGACAAGATATTACCCACAATAGGTTCACAGCGTAAATATAATTTAGTAAGAATAATAAAAACATAGAAGAATGGAATTGTCATTGAATTTACAAAACATAATGACGCCATCGTCAAAGCATTCTTTGCGATTAATTAAAGTTAACCACTTAGAATTTTAGGTACCTACATACAAAGGGCGACATATTTGGTTTATCCTGTCATTTCAAGGCTCAAAACATGGCTTCACTACGTCAAAGATAGAATCGGAGAAAGACTAGGTACTCACATATTCATTTCTCAGAAAATATTGAACGAACCTCTGTTTATGATCCATAAACAAAATTGGAAAAGGCAGTGATGAGGTTTTATTTAGCATCATTAAAGTTGTTCATTTCTAACGGCACATTCGTGCAGTATATTTTGAATGCAATTCTTCTCATCAGAAATACTCGGCAGTTTTAGTTGAAAATTTTCAGTTTGTATGCATGGAAATAATGTTATGTATACCGGTTTATCGATATATTTACAAAAAGGAATAGGTACCTGCTAACAGTGAAAACGGAATCCAAATTGATCTAAAACTAATGAGATATAACAATTTTAAACAAATATATCTGTCCCTCTCGCGAAAACGTCGTGTTCTATTGCAGGAGTATTAGCGTGCTAGACTTTGACGACAAAATCTACATAATTATGTGGACTTCTTCTCTTCCTAATTAAGAACTTCGAAGCTTCGAAATGTTAGATTCATTTTTTTGTCAATTCACACAGCTTCTTCTGATAGACTAATCATATCAGAAATCGAATCAGAAGCTTTTGATCAATCAATATGTCTCTATTTCAGTATCATATAGCCTACAGTGCTACACATGCTGTCCCTACCCCGACAGATCGAAAAACACGGAACCGTGTCCATGCAAACAGTTCGAGTACAACACTAGGCGCCTGGTGGAGTGCGAAAAGTCCACCATGTGTTTCAAGAAAATAACCACGCTCGAGTTACCTGACGGATGTAAGTATATCTACCATACCTTGAGTAACTACGAAGTAGTATGATGCATAGGGCATTGCACATAACAAGCAACCGTTTTGATATTCAATGCTTCAGACTACCTACATCCTGAACAACAAGAAGAGTCTGAGTTTCCTGATAGGTAGGTACAACCTGGGAGACATTAAGTCAAGAGTGAACAGGTTACTGCTGGGCAAGCGTGCTGCATCGTCGACCACATCATCGTTTTCCATCTGGTGAGATTGTGGGCAAACGCGAGCCTATCAATCAATCAATAATAATAAAAACTTAAACTAATCTAAGTTGAACTATTTAATATGGGAAGCGTTTGTCCGAAATACCGACTAGCGCTGTGGGTTAGAGTGAGAAAGGAAGAGCCTGCCTACCGCTGCCGTACGCGTAAGAGAAAGGGAAGCCAGATAGACTGGCGCCGTAACGCGTTACGTTACGAAGCGGTTTACCCTCCCACTGTAGTTATCACTTCCAAAACTGGTCTTAAAGAAGGTCATCAACACTTGGTTGATGTATCCAGATATGTTATAAAAAAAATCTTATGCCTTAGTCTAATAAATGTTTACACTTCACATTTGAGTTGATGAATGTACGTCAGAATTAGATTTAGGTACACATACTTTCAAGTCCAGCAAATGAGTTTTAACTAATATTTCATTTTTATAAATATTTACACACACGCAAGCCCGTCAAAACAATAAATATTTCAAGACAAATACAGCAGCCATAAGACTAGGATCTACTAGTAATTTACGACCGTTCATATTTAAAGTTCTGAATCATAGACATATCGAGATTTGTAAATTGACCAAACTTTACACTTCAAAGACAGATTGTCTTAATCATACAGCCATCCTGTTGAAAGCTTGTTATGTGATGTGTCTGAGTCAAGTCACAAACATGTTTTACTATCATCTACACAAGATTTAATACATGCATCAGTTGTATAAGCGATTCGAGTTTACACAGTGAGCTATACATATGAAAGCTTACGTGTCGAGCACTTTTGTTGATTGGTAATATGTACGCAAAATGTTAATCAGGTGAGGTTATTATAAGAGCTAGACAGCAGGTGCCCTGAGGCTAAGTGGCAATGACCCGCGACCGACACCTCTGTTAGCCGTCGAGCGAAAAATCCATTTGTCATTTACCGAAGATTTACTGCCTTGGATTAGTTCGTCATTGTTTTTGTACACGCTCTGATGTCAACAATAAGTAATTGTTTTTTTTTTTTTTTATCAATTCGTTTGCCTTATATTTAAAGGGGATTTCATAAGCCAAGTTAGAAATTAATATATCAGAGGAAGTTTGACAGTAGCGCCAGTGTCAGAAATGTTGAAAGGGAGAGAAAGGCTAAAAGATACCGAAAAGATAGATGAAATGTGTGAGAAATTATAAAAAAAAAGGAGTAAATGATAACGTGACGGTGGACAGGGAAGAATGGGAGAAGAAAACGTGTTGTGCCGACCCCAAGTAACATGGGACAAAGGCATGAAGATAATAATGACTTCTAAACAGAGTCCCAGGGAGAAATGGGGACCAATTTGTAACTTTTCATCACGTCATAATAAAAAGTACTAACTTAACTCATTACTCAAACAGTCAATACACTGTTTATAGGAATCGATAAACATGTGCATTAAGGAAGTGGAGGACAGTAAAAATAATGCGTCGTAATGGTACCGTTAAGGCGGCTTTCTTACGAAATGCTCCTTTAAAGGGATATGTGTCATGAGTGTCCGCTTGTGGCGCAACTTTATGTGACACACTAAAATGTCACTTAACATTTAATCGAACGTCTTAAGACTTGTTGCTTAACCGTCAAGCTTACTGTCCACTGAAGCGGAGAGGAGAGGAGTGGAGCAGAGCTGTGCCAATATTAGCCGCTTCAGTGGACAGGGATTTGCGAACTAGTTTAAAAATTCATACAAAACCTAAAAGCGGAGCGAGGCAGAGGAGCGGGGAAGCGGAGTGGGGAAGCTGAAAGAAACTGCCGGCCGCCCACTCAAATTACTAATCGCGTGAACTCGGACTAAGTCCGCTCCGCACTGCCTCGCTCCGCAACGATGGATAGACACAGTCCGCTAATCCACTCCGCCTCGCATCAATGGACAGACAGCCTAAAGCACCTAAAATAAGTGCTCTTTAAGTTATATTACTTTGCTGTAGAGCATTAAGCTCTATACTTTTACTATGGACGATAAAATTTGCTGGTAACTGTTAGCTTGCATCATCCTACTGATGGGCGAAGATTTCTCTGCAGTTCCGACTGTTGCGGTACAGCCGTACAGGGCTAGTATGAGCTAGTTGTGGAATAAAATATGGCTTTTCAATACGTAGCAACTATTCCTGATACTTGGAAATTTTGAATGAAAAAAACGCAAAGTTTAACACTTTACGCTTTTTTAGACATCTGGCATAAACGTATCTAATTTTAGTTATCATTAATGTTATTTTTAGGTCAGTCAGCCGCAATATATCATTTGAAAAACCCTTTTTCCGTCTACATTAGGTAAATAATTAAATTTGTACTTTTTGAACAAGGACAACGTTAGCATGAGGAAAGCTATTTACAATATTAAGACCGCCTTTGTACAGTGTTTTACTAGTGCATAAAGTTTTAATAAATACATTAATTTTGGATACGAGCAAAAACGATTCAGAGAATTCTAAATTCCAAATGGCGATATTGTCTTTGTCATTCCCTCGTATTATTTTGTTATAAAACATAGTGCGAATCGCAAACAAAATTGTGAATCGGAATGTGAGTCACGAATTATCAGTTCCACTTGTAACCCGGTGATGCTAATGAGGTATGCACGCGCACCGACAGCAGCAGGGTTAAACTTACAGATTGCACCATTAGCGTATAGTTCTCTACATTGTCATGCGATGCAATTAATATATGATTTAATATTGTATATTAAAGGGACTCTTCCATACAATCTTAATTCTTACTACTATTATAAATAAGAAAGTTTGGTTGGATGGATGTTTGTTACTCAATCACGACAGAACGGCTGAACGGATCTGAATGAAATTTGACATAGAGATAGATTATACGGACTGGGATAATTTCCGACAAAAAAAAACATGCGGGAAAAAACAATTATCACATCTGTATGAAGACGTAAGGGCAAAGTAAATATGAGCAGCTAAAATAAAATGTATCATTGGAATTTGCAAATATAATAGTATCATAGAAAATGCTGCACAGACAATTTAGGTTAAGATGGATGGAAAAAAATGAAGGCTTATGCCTCAGACAAATCTATAAGTAGGTAGGTAACGTAAATTGAGGATTGCTTCCAATCCCATGAAATAACAATACATCACTCCTATATTCTCCAAACGGTTACAGAAAGGTTCAGATGGTCAAGAACACTGACGCCCACATTGCGACAATAATATATCGTTTACCTAAGACCCATGTAACTGGAGGGCGAGCTTATTGCCCCCCACCGGGCACTATATGACTAAGTGCGGCTATTGACAAATCCAAATGCAAAAACCTATTATATACTTTATTGTACACCTCATAATAAGAACAGGACAATCATACATAAAATAAGTGCACAATGGGCGGTCTTATCGCACAAGGCAATCTCTTCCAGACAACCTTTGGATGGATTGAACGAAGGGAGATAGATTTAGGGCTGTCAGTGTACAAACGTTTTAAACAATACTAATTAGATATAATAATATAAAATACATAAATACAATACCAATTTGTATACTAATAAATATCAAATATATAATTGAGACAGGAGCGGAAAAATTAAAGTGAAAGGTAATGCTCCTTCACCGTTCTTTTAAACTCTTGTAGCGTTTGGGCACGCCTCACTTCTAAGGGTAATGCATTCCACAAACGAGCCGCTTGTATACTGAAAGATTTGTCAAAGAAGGAAGTGGAATGCATACGAATACTTAGTTTTAGATTCTCCGATGATCTCAAAGACCTAGAATGTGTGTCACAGAGGAACTGAAAGCGTTCTTTAAGATAGAAAGGAGTAGAAGGATTAAAGAGTACATTATAAAGTAGAGAAAGTATGTGGGCGTTCCGACGAAGGCGAATAGGAAGCCATTTGAGCTTAGTACGAAATTCAGATACGTGGTCATACTTGCGCAAGCCAAATATAAACCTGATACAGAGATTTTGAAGTCGCTCAAGCTTGTCCAATTGGTCTTGGGTGAGATCAAGGTAGCTGGCATCAGCATAGTCCAGGATAGGGAGAAGAAGAGATTGTGCAATCGCAATTTTAGTGGTGATGGGAAGAAAATTGCGAAGACGCCTCAGGGAGCCCGCTGAAGCAAATAGTTTAAACCTAATAAAACTTTGCCGAAATCGAACCCAGAACCTCATGCCCAATAGTAGATCTAGTGACCACTATACAACGAGGCTGTCAATTTATTTTTTTAAATAAATACTGATAAAACTGGCCTAGTAACCTAACCTTAAAACGAGGTGGGGTTCTAGGGACAAATGTTACGGGATGAATAATACAATGATTGGTGTGTCATTCATTACTTACTTTCACCATCGTGTCGGGAATAGTGAGTCGCGACTCGCGTGTAGTTACATCATTCGCTAGAGTATATTATGTGAGAAGCATTGTCACTCTGTCACCTAAGTAATTTATGTTACATTGCAAATAACAACGTACCTACACTAATTACAATACACTAGCGGACGTCACGCGGTTTCGCCCGCGTAGTACCCGTTCCCGTGGGAGTACGGGGATAAAATATATTACTCGCTGATAATGTAGCTATCCATTGCTGAAAGAATTTTTCAAATCGGCCCAGTAGTTTTTGAGTTTATTCATTACAAACATACACACACAAAAATAAATAATTTTCCTCTTTATAATATTATATATAGTGTAGATAACGTTCAAGCCTAAAAAGGCGTCTTTCCATTTATTATCCCATTAGCTGTCCAAATAGGCCACTTGTACGTTGGGCAAAATTTGTTTCGTTGGTCAACCGACACGACGGAAGAAATATACCTAATTTTAATAAAAAATGTTACAGTAACTACGAAGATCATAGCACGCGGCTGCGCGCCGCAAACAAGAGACGGCGAACAAAGGAAGACCAACGGCAAATGGCATCCAGTCACTGACGTATACGAGTACGACGAAACGTGTTTCGAAGACCCGAACGATGGCGAGAGGAGCACGAAGACGATACATTGCTACTGCAGGGGGGACCAATGCAATGGCGCCCAAAGAGTCTTCAGAAACGAATTAGCAGTGGCCGTTATGGCAGTAGTTCTGTGTCTTTTAAGTTAGAGTCGTTCAAGAATTACTAGGAAAGTGGCTCTGACTGGCTAGTCATAAAGCGCCTTATTCACAATCAGGTTTACACTCTAACTCTCCTAAAGAGTTCCTTTCACAAAAGTCTGCGAGTAGCTTGCATGCCATAGTGACGTACACCAATCACTTGTTATGTCACAATGGCGTGCAAGCTACTCGCATACTTTTGGGCGAGTTGCTGACATGTGTCTGGCCTTACCTCTTGTCACTGTCAGAATACTCTTGCTTGGAACCCCTGGCTTCCACGTAAATCCGAGTCTATCGATCGTGTACGAGAGGTCATAAGCAGTCTAGTCATAGGCTGATATAAATACTGTCTAGTATGTTGTGTAGATATAATTTTATTTTTTATGCAACTTTGATGAGGTTAGGTGAGACAAATTCAGGAATCGCGCCACGGAGTATGTTAGAAATGGAATGCTTAGTTAAATTAACCGATTTATGTGGTTCGTGTGGTAAGGAACTTTCTCGGTGTGCTGGTGAGACCAGAACACCCATTTTTTCAGAAAAGACTAGTACAGTTCACAAACATTTAAACGTTAACATAGAACACTACAGTATTTAGGTAAGGTAATCTTGTTTAAAATATGCTTATTCACCGCTATAAAATAACGGTGTTTTCTTTTTATAATAATTAATTAAGGCTATTTTGTAAGATCCTAATACCTCCATACGGGTCTATAAATACTGCCAATAATGTTAAGTTACTGATAGTTACATGTTCAACAAAGTTATGAACACTCCCAAAGAGCTTCAACAGTGGTGCTTTATTTAAATACGCATTATTGCTAGTCAATGTTATGTAAAGTGTAATTTTCTTTACTTGTCTTATATTGTAAACAAACGTGGCGTAGGTACTGAGACTTGCCATGGTTGCGGAATTCTTCGAAAGAGTTACCGCGGCCCCGGAACGCAAAGGACATTTGGACGAACGGGTGGGTTTTAGTCAGTATGAGCCACTCTCATTTCCATACAAAAATGTACTGACACTTCGAGAAAAAACCAGCCAAGTGCGAGACAAGTTACTTTCAAACCATACACCTTCTTATAGGTTTTCCTGTAATTTATAGGCATAGAACTATTATTTGTATTTTTTTTTTCAAAATTTTAGACTCAGTTTAGGAAACAATGAGGGGCGGGTGGTCCAGTTCATTCGGACAAAATCAGCTGTGAAAGACGGGCAGACAGACCACCGAGCGATCTTATAAGGGTTTCGTTTCTCCCTATAGAGGTTCGGAACTCTAACAATGAGTTGCAATGGTTATTTCGAAGCAGTAATTATTTTTTATTGCATGTCGCATTTTATACAAAGAATAAGACATTCGACAAAACTTGTGAAGGTCAGACATACCTTGGTATTAGTTTGTTTACCAAATAGAATAAGTGAGAAAAAATGCACTGTTTAAATTGCAAGTCTGTGATTTTCATCACAATTGTTAGGTAGGTAGTCATAATTTGTTTTATTTTAATATAAATTTTGTATACGTACCTAGTGTTCGCCTGATTATCCAGGATAAAGGCCAGGAAGTTGATAAGTTTAAATTGTATTTTATTTTATTTCAGCGTTTAGGAACTGCTTTGTAATTTTTCTACATGATACTCATTCTATGTAATAATTAAATAAAATCATTCCTATATTAATTCTCGTTTTAGCGTAACATAACCTTAGATTGTAAATTATTAATTCACTAGCTTCTGCCAGCGAGCGGTTTCGCCCAAGTGAATGTCGGAAATTATCCCAAGGTAACATACTACCGGGACTAAAGCTAGCCTATGTGCTATTCCATTACATAATCTATCTCTGTGCCAAATTTCATCCAGATCCTTTCAGCCGTTCTGGCGTGATTGAGCGACTAACATCCATCCAAACTTTCGCATTTATAATAGTAGTAAGATTACAGTCAATATGCTTGTTTCACAACACCCGGATAAAACTCGGACAGCTTGTGTCACCCTAATCTACAAGTAAGCTTTTAAGATTCCTACATTTTTCTTCAAAGTTTCTATTCCCTTAATCTAATAATTACTTATAATCGACTGTTGAATGTTGCTCAGGTACTGGTTTAAGTAATAAGCAACGAGTACACTTGCTAAGTGCCCGTATGATGATTATAAAGACCGGCTTTTAATCTCAAAATAGCGCTGTGCTTTTGCACTTTATCATTTGATTATTTAGCCAATTAGAGCCTTTCCTTTAGACGCCTCGAAAAACTTGAGAAGAACGTGACTAATAAGAAAATTAGTACTCTTTATTACAGTCAACTTTCTTCAGCCAGAGGCTTCGCCTACGTGAAACTAGGAAATCATTCCAAGGGAACATATTTTCGGGATAAAAACAAAGTATAATGTCCGTCTCAAATGTCCAATCTACATATCTATATCAATTAGATATGAGCGCCGTGGCGATTTTTGACGGCGGCGGCGTGGATCGAGATTTTCCACGGCGGCGGTGGCGCGCCGGCGCGGCGAAGTGGTTTTATCCCACATGAAGCAATCGCATTAAAAAGCCTTTTGTCGGACGGCATGATGGTTAAAAAAAAACTTTCTTCAGATTTCAAATCCCATAGACGTACCGACAGTGGCCACGTCTTATCTTGACTCCCTAAGCTACAATACTTAGCGTAGCATAGCATTGGCGGCAATTCCGGAGTGACGTGTCTGTTTGAGGGGTTTTATCCGAGTTCGTCCAGAGACCGATGCGCGTAGAAATGACATGCTTCGATTGCAAGTCATGCAGCGATTCAGCTATTACGACGTTGTCATCTCTCTTAATCTCAGGTGTTAGATGTACTCGCCAGTTATGATAATGCCGTGTCCTCCCAATTTGTTTTGTTTTCAACATTATCCAATGCGTTTGTCAACCATTCCGAGTAAGTTAAGTCTAGCTGACGCAGTATGCTATGTTCAGTTTGCTGGTCATGGGTTTGGACGTTCACTGTCGCCTTTTCATTCATACGGACATTTCAGTACTTGAATTATGGTCAATCGGATTGGCATCGCGGCAGCGACTTCAAAATAGACCGGATTGGGCCCTACTTTGACATGCCAATGTGTTATGATTCTATTGTAAGAAGGGAAGGATCTTCACAGAACGAAGTAAGCGTGGCAAACGAACTGCATTTAAAGTTATGCATATTATTTTTAAGAACTTAATGTTCATAAATTGTTTAAAACGCGCATAATAAATCAAGATAGTTTTGCGGCGTCATTCCAGCGGCAGCGGCACGCCGTTGAAAATCCACGGCGACGACGGCGTGCCGGCGCGGCGCTCATAACTTATATTAATATAATAGTCCATATTAATATAATAAAGCTGAAGAGTTTGTTTGAACGCGCTAATCTCTGGAACTACCAGTGGGATTTGGAAAATTCCAGTTTGTATATGATAGCCACATTCATGAGGAAGGCTATAAGCTAGACGGGAACGAGTAATTCCTACGGGAACGAGAAAAAACGGAATATGCGTGTATTTATTTAAATACCTAAATTCATTGAAGAGTGGTTCCGCAGTTACACATGAAAGAGTAACAAATACACCAACAAACAGACAGAGAGAGGCACTTTGGCATTCATAATTTTAGCACGGATGTCATTGAAGCAGTGTTTTGATAACTTTTATTAAAATCAGTTGTTTCACGCCGTATCTAATCATGGTAAAGTGAACTTCATGCATCACAAACCCGACTTAAATCATGACTATTTTAACTGAATTCAATTAATGAAGGATTTCTCGATACTCCTCATTCAAAGGAGTATGTATTGCATATTCGAAGAATGCGCACGCGCTTAGTAAATGAGGCGTTATGTGCAGCGGATTCCGACGAGGTCGACTATATAACTACACGCGATATGAAACTGAAGACGATGATGAGTAGTTCATACAATGTGCCATTATAATATGTGCAGCTTTAAACTAAATTAATAGGTTACAAAATGAATATTATTCTCGGGTGGTCATGAATAGGTGCCTATGGTATGAGTGCCGGAGACTACGCTTTATTAACTTGTACTTTTCAAAAACTCCATCTGCCAAAATTGCGATCGGATGCAATTTTGGTTTTGGAATTTTGGCTTACCATACTTGATTAAACAACAATAATCTAGTACGCAGTTTTAGTAGCACAATTGCTTGACTGATTGCTGACTAAATCGAAGGCTCTGAATACGTACTTTTTGCTTTTTCAAAAAAAAATATAAGGTAAAACACATTAAAGATCAGGAATGGGAGTTTTTTACGTAGAATTTACGTCACGCGAAGTTTAAACAGAAGAAAAAATAGTGTCCAGATTTTTTTATATGACTGACTAAAGATGTTTTTAGAAATCCAACCTACTAGAAATAAAATGCCAGTAACTGGGCAGCTTAAATTACGAGTAAAATTATACGGCTGTTTATAAAAAGAAATCTCATTTACTAAGACGATCAATAGCATTCGCGCCTTTGTCGTCTCTCCGCCACTATTTTTATGGGCGATTATTGTGATAACAAAAGTGGTATTTTAAGTATCACAAAATTCGTAAATGATGACTCCATTTGCTTACTTATCCGTGTGTCTTTCTTATTAGGGTATGCTTTACATAAATAAAATTCTGTTTCAATAGAAACAACATTCCTACTTAGGATTAGAAATAATCTATTGTTCAATTATTCAATTTAGTTGTCACACCACAACAATTAAATAGTTTTATGACCACTTGAATGTCTTTTGTTATCCCAAAATGAACTTAGTTCCCTTAATCATAAGAGCTCACATTTGAGTGACACACAATAAACAATTCTATTTCTACTTTCATAGTCCCTTTATTTCCTATCAGCATTAATGTACAATAACTGCACGTTTTTGGATACAAAGACGATGTCGTAGCTTAAAGGACGGTCTATTCACACACATCAGTCACGTGACTGTAAAGTCACCGGTCGGTCACGACTAAAAATATAGTTAAGTAGAAGTCGTATAACGTCGGCCCCACACGTCAGTCAAGTAACGACCAGAGGCTCAATTCTACTCATTTTGAAGCAACATAAGCATTCGCATCTCAGTCGCAATCTGTCAAAAACTCCTCTTATTTCCATACATTTTTTAATTAATATGAACATTGCTTAAAAAGCAGTAGAATTGGGCCTCAGTGCGTCTTAGTCATTCACTGATGTGTGTGTATGAACCTTAATTGACTAGTAACGTGCGGTTTATTGTTCAGGTGGCACTTCACTTAGCGTATTTCACGTATTTGTCAAAATATTCGTGTTACGTGGATAATAGAAAATATACCCCAAGAAATTGAAATAAAATTAAATTTTATAACAAACCAGAACTTCGCCCGCTACTTCGTCTGCGCAGATTTAGAACAAACAATATTCCCCCTTTTCATCCCCTTAAAGGTCGCTTCTTAATGCTCACCTATGTCAAGGAGGCCTTGTGCAAAATTGTATGTTCCAAGTCCCAGTAGTTTTGTATGTGCGTTGATATGTCAGTCAGTCCGATTTCCTTTCATATAAAGATAGATAATGCGAATATTGGCGCCAAGTAAAGTGCCACCTTTAAAAAATGCGCCAGCATGGTCCATAGTGCAAAGACATGCTTGTACTCACGTTGGCGTGGTTCTCGACCAGGCACAGGAACACCACGTCCTCCCGTAGCAGTCGCACGGCACCGTGCAGCGGCTGCGGCGTCTTACTCTTCAGCATCCGGTACAGGAGTGCAGATGACATGTGCGCAAAGTCCTCGCCTAAGCATAAAATTAGTATTAAGGTCGATATATTTTTAAGTCTTATGTC
The DNA here is from genome assembly GCA_002192655.3 of Mamestra configurata. Taxonomy (NCBI): domain Eukaryota; kingdom Metazoa; phylum Arthropoda; class Insecta; order Lepidoptera; family Noctuidae; genus Mamestra; species Mamestra configurata. The sequence continues at coordinate 32,025 of NDFZ01004139.1, forward strand.
TATAAACTTATAGCTTATAATAGCGTCCACGACTTGCATTGTTTCCAGATTATTTGAAATAATTCTCTTTAGATAGGCTCCGCCTGCCGGTACTTGGGGTTTAACTATAAGTAACTGCCGAAATGTGGGTGTACTTCTTCTTAGAGATGGCAAATATAGTGTAACTAGCTGACCCGCGCAACTGCGTCTGCGTCACATTTTTCATGAATGATCCGCTCCTATCGGTCGTAGCGTGATGTTATATAGCCTTTAACTTTTCTCGAAAAATGGGCTATCCAACACTAAAAGAATTTTTCAATTCGAACCAGTAGTTACTGAGATTAGCGCGTTCAACCAAACAAAAAACTTCAGTTTTATAATATTAGTATAGATTAAATTTTATGTTTGGCAACTTTAGCACCATTCACTGACGCAACCATAAGGTTCTCACTTGTACAGGTTACAGGGCATGCGGAAAAGTGGGCCATGGACTGCGGAGAGACGCTACTCAAACACTGAAGATCAGAGCCTGAGGAAGTTGTACTATAGGAACACCTCAGCCTTACTCTCTTTTGATCCTTTTGCACACTATTTACATGCGCATCATGCAAGATACATTTCAAGGTGACATGTTTCTAAAAGAAATAGCATGTACATGTACCTTGATTGAACTGTTAATAATAATGACTGACTGACTTTACAATTAATGTCATTAATCAAAGTAGTAGTAAACAATAGTTNTTAAAAGAAATAGCATGTACATGTACCTTGATTGAACTGTTAATAATAATAATGACTGACTGACTTTACAATTAATGTCATTAATCAAAGTAGTAGTAAACAATAGTTTATTGTAAAGCTGTACAAATATTATTTATCAGTCTACTAGTCTAGTTCTACTTTAGAGAACAATAATCGAGCAACTGGTTCATAGAGTCAACCATTTTATAACAACACAAGGTGAGATTAATTTATCATCAAAACTCAACTCATATTCTGAAGAAATAAAATTGTTTATTTGCTTGTTAGAGGCAATTTCTGGAAGTACTAATCAGGGAAATACTTAGTGATTGAAAGCTATATTATTGGTGAGCTTCGAAGAAGCGAAAAAATAAAGGTTTCTATGAAATAAGCATCGGGGGTGAAGTTGCAGCAAACAGTAGTATTACTAGTACTAGTTTTAAAACATCCTTAAACAGAATAAAGGCCTATTCAGACCTACGCGGTATTCGCTACCCAGAGAGAGTGCAGAAAGCGGAGTGGGTATGAGGCAATCCTCCTTTTTAAACCTAAACTGATATTGCTACGACAATGGGTAGTGAGACTCACTTGCGAAATTATTTAACGCGCCGCCGCCTTGGCGGAACCTGTTTTGCAAAACAAGCGGTACCTGGGCGGTATCACTATACTGGTTTCCTCCATTTAGCTCTAACCATGGAGTAGCTTATTTCTTTATGTGAATTGTTTAAATTTTTCCTTTGGTTGGTTTTTGAGGAAATGAATCACCTAAATTATTAAACAATGAAATAATATGTGTGAAAAATGGTTTAAATTGATTTCAAAATCAACACCTTCTACATAATGTAGGAAACCCACATTATAGCATATTCACTGACAATGTTGCACTACACTTAATTACTGTTAATTCACACAATATTGCAGTTTTCACTTCAGTATTCCAGTCTTAAACCATAATAACAAGTAGTCTATAAAAAATGTCTTACCAGTAAGATCATCCCAATGTGCAGATATGAGACCTGAGCAATGCTCCTTGAGAGCTGATGCACCTATCTCATCAGCTGCCGAGTAGAACTTGACACAGGACCTGTAAATAAGGCGGGAACATGATTATAACTTGTAATCATATGCCTCTTTGAACTAGTCATGAAGTAAGAGCAGCTGCAGACTGACTATTTTGTAAAGTTGAAAGGAAGGTTGGATTTTAGAGCTGACCTCCACAAATAGAAATTAGCAGTTGAATAAGTTTTTTTTGTATGTGATTGAATACACACAGCAGAAAAATGAGGGCATTTGATTACTCTTTCGTGGGATAGGATTTCACTTACTATCTAGTTACAAAATATCTTGTATGTATAAAAATGTAACATTATAATGGAGTAGTCTAAAAAATCATTTACAGTAAAGGATTTTTTATATTTACATAAAACACATATTGATAAAATTTACTCACCTTATCTGAATTCTTGCAAAATTTGTATGAAACAAATAAAATAATAATAGTAAAACAAGTTATACTCTACCTAACTCCGACAGATGCTATGAGAGCTTGTTCACACTTTCCAACTAATCCATGCAGCTTGAAGCTGGCAGCAGATTTCATCAGCTGAAGAGCAAATGAGTCTCCACGGGACAAATCCACCACATCTGTGTATAACCATTTTAGGAGAGCAGCACCAATGTCATCTGGTAGAGTAGTCCAGTCTGAAATATAAATTGGTAGTCATGAGTAATTGGCATATTCGAGTTGTTAAAATACAACATAAAATAAATTAGAAACAAGACTTATCATATAGATAAGGGTATGAGATTACTACACACGTCTTAATCATCATTTCTTATAAACACACCTAATTCCTCGAGATTTTTGAGTGCTTCCTCATTCCAGTCATCAGAGCGTGCACTGAGCACGAACTTGTGGCCAGGCATGGACTTGCTCTGCAGCTTGATGATGATATCGGAGTACGTCTCCCTGCCGTACAAAGTGGCCACCGTCATGAGTAGGCGCGCCACAAAGCTCGTCTCGCTCAGGTCACCGGCCGACGCCGCCGCCAGCGTGTACTTGCGCTCCACCTCCGCGCAGTGGCTCTGCAGCTTTCCATATTCCTCCTTCAGCAGCGACAGGTGCTGCTGAAGCTTTGTCACCTCGCTGGAAGCTGCAAAAACCGACATAGTCACAAGACTGCCACCGACAACACCGCCCACTATTACAAACAAGTTTTGCACGCAAAAAAACATTCAATTTGCAACGACTACTCACCCATGACGGGGTGTTTTACGTGAGATGCAGAATCTTAAAAAAAGTCAAGAATTATCTTCAAAATAAAACAAATATTTATTCGTAAATGAAGAAATGACAATTTATCTATTGTCAGCAAATTGTCGGCCATCAGTCAATAAACATAACGTTTCTTTTTACGGTATCCTATTTTTAAAACTCCATAACGTAAGAAAGTCAGAGAGAATTCACATATATTCGATGTTAAGAACTCTGAACTCCTGACGTTTCCGGCCTTTTTCGCTCACACAATCACTTTATAAGTAACTTTGAAAGCATTCAAGGAATTTTGTTGCGACGATAAAAAAAATATTTCAAATCACAGAATGAACCACTTCATTGACATTCAAATCTTATTGCGTATAACGAAGTATTAATGACATTTTGACAGATTCTGAAATGGTCCAGTACGCAACTACTGCAAAGCATGCGAATGAGATAGTTATATTAAAATTTGTCTCGACAGACCGGGATAGAAGTTAAAATCATCAATGAGTTCATAATATTTACAAAGAAAGTGTCCTTACGGGTTGGCTAACTTGAAGCAAAATATTATGGTAGTTTCGGTCACTCATAATAGGTGTCACTACGTATGCAAAATCTATTTTCAAGATAACCTTCAAGTGATTTTGTCAATTGTTGATAACAAGAATTACTTTTTATCAACCTTTTATTTAGTAGTTTAGAATCGTAGTTAAGCGTGTTTTGTTCTCATTATGAATACTCTAAATCGAGTGTTAAGTTTAAGTTCAGCTATACCGAAGAATGCGAGGTACTTTTCGTATTATTGTTTTGTACAGTGTCCGGTTTTAAATTTGGAACTTTCGTGTAAATTAAGTTATTTTTGTAGGTTGATTTCAACAAGTGCACGATTATCGAACGCCGACGATGGATGGTTTTCGAAGTTGCTGGTGAGGAGGATAGAGCCGACGAAGGAGTCCCATAGTCGGATGCTAAGCGACAAGGAGATAATTTATGCACTCCACACACATAACATAAGGCCGGACTCCACGGATAAATACTTGCAAAATTAGTATGTGTTTGTACAAATATTCTTACATAAGTACATAAGCCAGAAGCTTATACACTAGCGTGTGAGCTAGCATTGAGTAGACACTAGCTAGCTAGTTATGCAACATTCCATTAATAGAACACTGCATATTACCTACAGTAACAAATCATTACAATTCCTACATAGTAAATGTTATCAGTTTCTAACCTTGACCCTTTACATCAGTCATTTAACTGAGTAAATGTGTTGTTTGTAGCTAATTACTCTGGCTCAGGTTAATAAAACCATGTTTCAAAACTATAGCTATTATTTATGTAGCAACTGCAAAAGGATTACCTACCTAACTTGTAGAAAACAAGTTTCTAGTATCTGAACCAGAATCTCGTAAGAATTGAATGATCAACATGCTACTATCATAAACAAACTTTGTGTTTGATCCATCTTTGTACTCTTATCAGTATAGTAACATTTCATCAACTTTTAGCAAAACCTCTGTGGAGTTTGTGCACTCTCACAAAGCGGATCTTGGCTGTGAGCTGGTGGGATCATGGACCGTGTCAGTTGGGGACATGGACCAGGCCTTGCACCTGTGGAGATACGTTGGAGGCTTCGAGAAGATTGACAAAGCAAAGATCCTGTTCAAAGAGAATGCTGTAAGATGTTACAATTGTTAATTGGTTACAAATTGTTGAAAATTAATATCAGTCTTTTACAATGGGGTAATTGACAGGTTAGGACATACTCCAGCTGGTGGTAAAAATATGTATTGATTACACAGCCTGCGAAAAATTTTTTTTTCTTAAGTTATTAATATTCCTTGTTTGTCTTAAAAGTACTCGTAACAAAAATTAGCACTTTGAAGCTTACTTAATATTTCGCAAACGGATGCTTGGATGGAAAAATGGTTTATGCAAACCCTCAATACTTTGAAACGACCTATCCAACGACACCCCACTCTATGGGGTAGACAATAAAAAAAAATGTATTACTTCCAAAATTTTATTTTACCACTTTGTCGGCGTTATTAATATGTAGGTATACCAATTCCAAATTTCAACTTTCTAGCGCTAAGCTAAACCGCGGACGGACAGAGAGACAGACGGACATGGCGAAACTATAAGGGTTCCTTATTGACTACGGAACCCTAAAAAGTTTGAGATGACAATTAAAATAAACTTCATATTTGCAATATATAGGTCAACATATAAACCAATAAGAAATCATCCATTACAAATTTAAATGGACATTCTAGAATTCAGAAACCTTTTTTATCTGTTGTTTTTTTAACTTCTATTAAAAAGGTTTATAAATTGTGATGCAGGATTACCGGGCACTGGAGGTGGAGCGTGGTAACTTCGTGAGGTCGCGGCACTTACAGTACTTGCTGGCGTTCAGCTTCTGGCCCAATGGAGAGCCCCGCTCGCCCAGCAACATTTATGAGATTCGGTCCTACAGGTTTGTTTGTACTATAACTTACTTCATAAGATCTTTACTTTTCCTGTCATAGAGAGGCGGCCTGTGTCCCAGCAGGGATTATGCTATGCTTACACCAACAAATGCTTTGATACCTACCAGCAAATATTCAGTTTATGCCTCCTTCTCCCCATATAATTTAGTAATTTTTTACAGTACTTTAAACTTGACTTGAATTATTTCGTTCTTTACTTAGAATTACAGTATTATCAGTCATTAGCCTAAGTGCCACTCAGCAACCCTTGCAGACACTAACCCATTAAGTGGCTATAATAGCCTCTTATAAAATACTTATAACTGGTCTTCTGTGTAGTCTCAAGCCTGGCACGATGATCGAGTGGGGCAACAACTGGGCCCGCGGTCTCACCTACCGTCGCGCACAGAACGAAGCCTTCGCTGGGTACTTCTCGCAGATTGGTCGCCTTTACAACGTTCATCACATTTGGTGTAAGTATTTTCTTCATAGTATACGTGATAGCTAGGTTATCATGATTCATGGTAGGTAAACAAAAGCAGCGCAACATTTCGCAGCAAAGTTGCAGTAACTAGATTTTGTGTTGCCGAAAACAATGTGCTGTGTTGCAGCAACGCTGATGTGCATGTCCCACAGAAGCATTCTGAAGCTGCTACCGTCGAAATCAAAAATCCAACCTGATAACCATATACTCCTATTCACAGGTTATAAAGATCTGCAAGCCCGTCGTGAGACTCGTGAGAGCACATGGCGGAACCCCGGCTGGGACGAGTGCGTGGCATACACCGTGCCGCTCATCCGCGAGATGCACTGCCGCATCCTCGAGCCCACGCAGTTCTCGCCCACGCAGTAGACCAGCAAACTTGCCAACTGCTTCCGACGACCGCATTTACATCCCCTATGAACTGCCTTTATCGATTATCGAAAAATTATTTTTGTATAGGAATCAATGGGGAAACTATCCATTCGTAACCGCCCCAGTTTTAAACGCTAGATTTTCCTAAAATCTAATTTATATTATGTTTCAAGCATTTCTTTAGGACTTTGAATGAAATAGGCGTAAAATTTATTGCGGCGTTGACTCGACCAGGTATGCCTTTCAAGTTTCCAATTAGGAAACTGCATAGGTATAAAACGCTATGTAGAAAATATTTTAGCAAAAAAATAATTCGATTTGTTATGAAAATGTCCTATGTAATTGGTTTTATACATCTAAAGGCAAACAGATTTGTTGATTAGCAAATTTTTTTTTAAATGTTATCTGTTTTCGGCATCTGTAATTTTGTTCTTGTAACTAACCAGACATCATCATCGTGCTAACGCAACGTTGCATACGTTGCGTTAGCACGATGATGATGTCCAGATAACTATGATAAGCACAATATTTACCGTCGTCTTTTTCACGACATAATTTTATGAGCCGTGTGGTTATTCTATTTTACAGTAACTGTACAGCGCAATGTGAAGACACGGCTTTAGTTTTTTAGTATAGAAATTAGTTTTTAATTTTTTTTTCAAATTTTTGCTAGCATTTATGAAAAACGAAACCGTAATATTAATGTAAGATCAATCTTAGGCTTAATAATTCAAGATAGGTAATCATGAAACATATGTACTTGTTGTTGTATATCCCTGTTTTTGTTTCACATTTATGTTAATTCAGAAATAGATTTTTTGAAACAGTTTGAAGTAAGTTTCATTTATATTTTTGAGTCCTGACAAGAGGAGGAAGGCAATGTTGTAAATAATACAAGGGAGTGATTTTCTTTCCATTTAATTTATTTCGGTTTGATTTTTCATGAACCAGATTATATTACAGTATTATTAGTGATAATAGTTAGAATCTAGAAATTCATTGTTAAATATTATGTAACAAAAAATAAAAAGAAAACAACGGTGCACCGAGCGAGCCGCAAACAATCGCAAACTATATTCAATAACCGGCGGCCGCGCGCGCGCACCTTGTCACGTCGGTCACAATATTGCTAACTACCTATCTGTGATAAAAGACTATACAATGGTAAAATATAAAAATTGTATAGTTACAATTTACAAAATACGTGACCGCTAACTACGAGTTTGGTACTTCTATCTCATAATAGTTATTCTGTAGATCGTGACCGTTGAAAAGAGACAGATAACTGATAACATCTAACTCTAGAACAGCTAAGTGGTGGGAGGTTGGAATAGGAAAAAGACGCGCCTACGCACTATACCCGAGCGTGCCGGCCTGCTACAGAGTGTAGCAGCCTTGCTCGCACCAAGCCGGCGCCGTCTCTACGCCAGCGTTCAGGCAGCGGACTATGACAGCGAGCAAAACACTACGCGCCTAACTTAAGTACCGACCATCTATTGCACTCAAGCGAAGTTACAGCTTACAGTTCAATTCCATAGTGCTCGAATTAGCTACGACACCAGCGGAGATGACAGTGGACGTAACGTGGCGGAATAGTACCGGCATTATTTGTCACATAAAAGTATCCCTCAGATAGCTGATTGATAACGCATGCTAGGATAAGCGCACGTCTGTTGTTTTACTACTGTGTTTTAGTATCAAGATAACTTACATTTTACCAAACAATATTATCTATAATATAATTATCTATATTGAGTATTTTGAGTGTTTGCGCAAAATGTGCGTTCAACACATAGTTTATCGCGAGAGTTTTTGTAGAGCTCAGTACTTCCAGCGGCTAGGTCCACTCCGCGCGCTCGTAGTCTACTATTATGTACAGAGACAGGGTGACAAGTCAAGTTAGGCTGTGTCTAGAGATTATTGTCATATATTTGGTCAGTTCAGGAGGGGTACTGTGGAGTCTACGAATACTGTGAAACCTAATCACAATGCCATTTACCATTATCTTGCATTATCTAGGAAATCGAAGCAAAATTTATAATTATATGATTATAGTAAATAGCGTTGTGATTTGATATTCACGTCAAACAGCTAACTTTTGTCAAACGTTTTGTATATAATTTTATACCTAAATCACTTAGGCTTCGATACTTGAAATATGTCAAGACTTCCAACAAACTCAAATAATACGATCACATCATGTGATGCTTTAGGAAAAGAAGATTAATAAAAATAATAAAAAATACTTTAAAAATAGTATTAACTAAATTTGGGTATTTATGACTATAATCCATTTTAAATTAAATAATACATTTGCTATACATATCTGACTGGTAAGCTTAGTACACAATACGATAGGGTATTAGGACACTAAATAAAGAAAATAGCACATCGTCGGGCCCCGCACGGGTCCGCCGCGTCGCACTTCCAATGTACACAAAACCGCACTCGCACCTTACAAAAGTAACAAATTATTTATAATATTTAAATTATTGTTCTTTATATACATAACGCCGAGCCGGCGCGCCCTCGCCCGTAAGGCAAATCGTGTGCTCGCTGAAACTTCTCCACAACATATACTTTATATATTTACACAGCGAGCGGCGACTCGCACCACCCGCACATTGTTATTATGATTTAGTAAAGCGTGTTACAATCCTTTTTATATCTAAAAATCATCTAAAATAAGCATAATAATAAACGTTTTCGTTACAAAACCTTTTTAAACATTTAATAAACTCAATACTAGGCCAATAAACAAATATCGTCAGTCCGCTCTTCAAAGAATTCAACTTACATTAAATATATGCAAAAATGGTTCCTAAAGTAAAAACTAATGATATGAATATTAGAATTTTGTCTATCTAATGTCGTAAACAATAACATCCTCTGTGAACAGTGAGGTGGGCGGGCTGCGGCTCGGCGTCGTCGCTGACTACTCTACTTAATGCCAAGAGTCAAACTGTGTAAGCGTACACTTTGAGGATCAACATTCCTTGGTTTCTCTGCAAAGTTTACCTTATCATTTGACGTGGTCGCGGTAATCCGTATTGACATTTTTCAATCTTGTTTCATTAGAGCATCAAGATGAAAAATCAGCTAGAACCACTGTGGAAACTTACCATAAACTACATATTTATACAAGATTGGATCAGGAATACTAGAGTTTAAAATGTAATTGTAATCATGCCCTCTACTGGACACTGTTCCGTTGTAGACGTGGTACGTGTGCTGCGGTTTAACGATGGACGGTCTAATAATATTCTAGAGACGATGATAAAATTTCTTATGTCTAAGAGATCGAATATTCAGACGCGAATAAATTAAGTTTTACAGTTTAAGTGTTAATTACGGTGTGCGCATACTTGTAGTCGAGCACGTATTTTATCGTATTCCCAGTTATACAACTAATATTTCGTTAAAATTATCTAGCGCCGTGATGGCTGGCAAGCCAACGGAACAGTGTCGAACCGTGAGTAAATCTCTAATAGAAAAGAAGCGTCTCATTCTCTCATCGATGCATCATTTAAATAACCTCAGACATCTGCAGGCAGACTTGCGTATAACCTCTTTGTTACCATTATATCTTCACTTGTATTCATGTAACAACATGTTTCTGATATTTTGATCAAACATTTAGGCAGAGTTAGGCACATTTTTCGATTGATGGCTGAAACATCTGATTCATAAAACAATTTTATATTTAAAAGTAAACATGCATTATAAAATACAATAAATAATATAATCATTCACTTTAATCGTGATCCGTCTAACTAAAAGCTATAACTGAAAACTACGTAATATTATGTATGTACAAGTGTAGATGTATTCAGTTCTGATTATTTGTCAAAACACCAGAAACATGATGATGCACTTACAACTGGGTCGAGAATAATGTTTGTGTCTCATTACAACATGCAATTGCAACCTTATTACAATATAAATAATGCCTGCTATTGCGTGCTGCAACTTTCCAGTTTATTCCTCGACTCGACTGTAGCTAAGAGATAATTATTTAATTATGGAGTGCAATAAACTTAATAGTGTAATAAAATAGGAAATGCCCTCCCGAGCCATTGACAAATGGCCGTACTTTTCACTTTGGAAGACGTAACAAAAAAAATATAAAAAATTAGGCTAATATTATGTGTCCAACAGTATATTAAATAATCTCATGTTGCCGATTAACATGAATTTACATACCGCGGGAGGGCAGACAGTCTCAGTAATAAGAATGGGACGTGGAGTTCTAATGCTGGTGCCAAAACATTGTACCGTACCCAATACTCGAAATAATACTTCTGCGGACCACAATATACTCACACGATTCAATCAACTGACACATATAATTTTCGTAACAAGTCTAATGAGGTAGCCCGTGAACATTGCTAACGATAATAACAACAATCGATCGTATGTACCGCTCCGAATACTAGAGAGCGCAACGAGTGTATGACACTTCAAAAATTCGCGATGAAAAATTTACAATACTTACACCCGGGTCCACAAAACGTGGCTCTATAGATCGCGTCGTCGACTACGGTCACTGCGCCGTCGGTATTCCGCGTTCGCCTTATCACAGTGGCGCGGAGTGGGATACGGACGGCTCAGGGCCCGCGCGGACACACGACACAGTTCATCACGAACACTCGCAAGCAATGAGCTAGGCGCGCGTGCAGTGCGCGCTACAAGCTAGTCGTTTGGCATCAGCATTAGCGTGCGGCGGCATGGTTACAGCGAGCCGGCCGCGAAGCTGGCGGACGAGTTGGAGTGCGCCAGCGACAGCATGGAGCCCGAGAGCGACTGCTCCTCCGAGCCGTAGCCCTCCCGGCTGCCCTCCGCGATCGCCATCGCGCTGCACCATACGGACAAAACACTTGTTACTCAATATCGCCTAGGAAAATTGTGCTCAAATATTAATTTAAATGTATGGGGTGGTAGAAATTATATGCAACTGCACTAGTTTTAAAATATTATTGCATAAGCTATGCAAACATCCATTTTCATATTATTTGGTTCTACATCGTTGTGACTTTCAACACACTCAAAATATTGGCATTAACCTTTTGAGCGCCATTGTCACGTATACATGACAAGCAGGCGCGTGCCCAATACGCCAAACGTCACAAATATGTGACAAAAAGTACGGCGAATTTGTGGCTTGGCGTCGGGGGCACGCGGATGCGTTTGTGTTCTGGCGTTCAAAAGGTTAATATAGCACTTCACATTTGCTCTGTAGACCACTACCACTACTCATAACTGTAAGAAAGCTTTCTCAAATGCGATAACCGCCCAGTTACTATAAGAGGGTATAGTTTACCTGAAGCCGAGGCGCGCGCTCTCGTTGTCGAAGTGCTCGAGCTCGCGCTCGTGTCGCTCGTGCAGCAGCCGCGTGCGCTCCGCGCGCTCCGCCACGAACTGCGCGCACTCCGACTCCATCTGCAATACAAACATTACATCACATAACATATCAAAATCACGAAGGGCAATGAAGTGCCTAAAAGCAGCTTAGAGGAACCCTATATCAGTTCACACGTCCTGAGAATCAAATCCAAGAATAAAAGACCAGCGGAAAAGTCACGCAAGTGCAGTAACCAATTTTGCTGCAGACCAACACAAACAAGGAGGAACGAAATACCGACAGGACTGGCCTACAATAGCCAAGAGCAGGCAAGTGTGTGGAAAAGGTAGCCTTTGCAATTCGATCATAGACCCTGGTCGAAAGTTTCTCAATTCAATCATTTATCTTGCATTGAAGGTTTCCTTTCTTAGCTTTGTCTGACAGATAACTGGCATCTGTGAAGGAAATTTCGTGAGAAACGTCATAGAACTCTTAGATTAAGCATTTTGACAAGCATGGTGATTAATGCCTACGCCTTTGCAGTTTGAGAAGAATCCTTTGCTCTGCAATGGGACAGAAACAGGCCAGCGTTACATCTGTGTTCGCATGTGTAAGTCGTACCTTCTGCTCGAGGAGTGCCCTCCTGACGGCGACGCGCTCCTCCAGCTCGCGCCTCTCGCGGTTGCGTTGCGCCTCCGCTTGCATCTTACTCTTGCTCTGGTATGCTGTCAGCATGTCCAGCTCATGCTCCAACTGCATCTTCAGTTGCTGGCACTCCATCTGCAAAAAACAAGGTTTAGCTATCGTTACCATCGGAAAATAACGCCACTGGCGAAAATCCGTCACGACAGCACTCTCTTCCCTAGCTCTCATAGGACTGATAGGACAACAAACCGACTTTACCTAATCAAATGCAGGACCCGAGGGTGAGTGAGCCTGCATGAGATTTATTTACAAAAAACGCATCCTTTTTTGACCCAATCAATGATATTAAAACATCGATATATATGTACTACGTATGTAGATGTGACGTTCTAAACAATCATTCTGTTCGACTAAAATGCAGATTTTACTGTACAATTAACTTTAGTGTGGCTTTGCCATTTATGCGGTGTACGGAGCAGCGCTAATAATGCGATAATTCGGATCAAAGCGTGAACCTAGACATACAGTCTGTCAAGAAAGTCATGAAAAGAATGTTTTGGGAACTACTATTTTAACTAATTCTGGCAACACTGAATAATTGTCAAACTGAGTACCTCAACTGTCACTTCGTGGCTTTGTGGTTGATGTTCTGCTGTTTTTTTGTGATATTTCAAGTTTTTTTAAGCGTGTGACCGTTTCCAAATAAAATGAATCGAAATGTGTATAAAAGCGGTGCGAGACAAATTATATTTAGAGTGTTTGAAAAGTGTGTGGCCGAATTTCAAGCTGGGACGAGTAAAGACGATGTTTACGGTCGTACCTCAAAGTTTACCGGTACGTAAATATATTTACATGTTGAACACAGTAAAGGAAATCAAAATCTCTTGACAAACTTTTGTTTTTAAGTAAAATTTTGTCTTTTTTAATCATTGTTAATATTTCGTTAAGGTTATGATTTTGTTTACGATTTATTATACTAACACTGACAACTTGTAAAGGTGTTGATACTTTTGTGTTACTTTTAAGAGATGATTAAGGTATTTGTTATTTAACATGTCTTTATTGATTTCAGGTGTTTCTGAAAGCACAATACGACGCATAGTCGACGAAGGCATGAAGAATGGAGGAAAATTTGCAACGCCTGGAAAACACAGGAAAGGACGACCTACAAAAGAGATCGATGATTTTGATTTATGCGCCATTCGTCAGAAGGTTCAGTTTTTCTACACAGTGCAGAAAGAAGTGCCAACATTAAGAAAACTATTAGCAGTGGTGAAGGAAGATTTAAATTTTGATGGCAGCTATGAACTCCTTCGAAAAGTTTTAATTTCAATTGGCTTTAAATATAAGAAATGCCAATCAAATAGACTAGCTCTCATTGAAAAACCAGCAATTGCTTCAAAACGTGAGTATTACTTAAGGCACATCCTGGAAAACAGAAGATTGCCTGAAGAGCTCCAAAAAAATATTATATATTTGGATGAGAGCTATATACACGAGTCCTACAAAGTGTCTAAATGTTGGCAGTCTACCAATATTGCTGGTGTCCAACAAAATGTATCCAAAGGGAAAAAGGTGGATAATTGTGCATGCTGGAAGTGTGAAAGGTTTTGTGTGTGGTAATGCACTTTTAATATTTTCGGGTAAAAACAAGCAAGAAGATTACCATTCCGAAATGAATGCTCAAAATTTCATAAAATGGGTAACAGAAAAGTTAATACCTAATATACATGAACCATCAATAATTGTGATGGATAATGCACCGTATCACTCTATTACAACAAACAAGGTATAGTATTTTTTCCTTGTATTATTAAGTATTCCTTGTATCTATCTTTTTTAAGTTTTTTTTTTTTGTTTTTTGAAAAATTTAATTTCAATTTTTTTTCCAGGCTCCTACATCTGCATCAAGAGTTGATGAAATCAAATTATGGCTACTGGAAAATAACATTCCATTTGATGAAACTTTGCGAAAACCATCTCTATTGATGCTGGTAAAAAAACATAAACCGGAACCAATATATTACATTGATGAACTTTTATCAGAACATGGACATACAGTGGTAAGACTGCCTCCTTACCATTGTGATTTAAACCCTATAGAATTAGTGTGGGCAATAGTAAAGAGGCGAATTGCGCAAAAAAATGTTTGTGGTCAAAATGTTGCGAAGTTGGCTGAAGAAGCATTTAACTCAGTAACTCCACAAGAATGGAAAAACTGTGTTGAACATGTCATCAAAATCGAAGACGAATATTTTGCCCGTGGATTAACTCTCTATAATGATATAGACAGATTTGTCATCTCGGTTAGCGATGATAGTTCGAGTGAATCTGAAGAGTCAGAAGAGGATCAATTTGATTATGCAGGAGTTTCAGGCAACATTTCGGGAGTTGAATACCTCGACAGCGATTTTTTGGATTCTGAATAATAAAAATATCTAATAAAAGCTTCTTTTTTATTGATATTAGCTCAATCAAGCTGATATCGATATTCTAAGAGGGTCATGTTGATACGGTAGCGCTGCAGCGCAGAACCATCAAACTTTGTGGTAGATAAATGTTAATAGCTGAAAGAGCGAAAACAAGGGTTGGTCAAAATAAGTATTCTTATTACACACACATAATTGTATTATATTCTAATTGCCAAAACTATAAAAAATCAGGCAATAAACATCACAAACTTTAGAATACATAACTATTAGAATGTCATTTGAATGGTTTCAATTGAAAGAGGAATGTTGTTCACCACTACCAATGAATGTCAACTCTTTTTTTGCACCTTGAGTGTCGGAAATTAGATAAGTAGATAATCCATATGGCAGTAAAAGAACAATAATAATAAATCAGTAATTAATTACTATTACATTTTATTTGAAAAGTATCAAAGCCTTTCAGTCGAAGTTTATAGGGATACCATGTAAATGATGGAGGCGCCCTCCTTTTTTTTCATGACTTTCTTGACAGACTGTACATACTGATTCAGTAGTCAAATAAAATTATTTATTCTTCAAATGAATAAATAAAAAAATATGTAATAATATCGTAATGCCACAATAGATAAAAAAAAGTACTTCATATAGGTACAACAACAACTGCAACTTGTAATTGACCATCATCATGTTATTAACTCTTAATATTGTGTCTGCCTAGCTGTAAGTTTTCGAAAAAAAAAAATATAATAAATAAATAAATATATTGCCACGTCATTTACAATCATAGACTGA
This sequence comes from Mamestra configurata, assembly GCA_002192655.3. Lineage (NCBI taxonomy): Eukaryota > Metazoa > Arthropoda > Insecta > Lepidoptera > Noctuidae > Mamestra > Mamestra configurata. The sequence goes on from NDFZ01004139.1 coordinate 47,545, forward strand.
AACATTCAGATGTTCCATTACAAAACTGGTTATAAGTAAGATGTGTGACTAAACTGACTTTATGTGGTGATTTTATCAAGTGTTTTAATTTATTTCATTGTGCTGTTATCAATATTTATTTTAAGTTCTTTCTTTTTAGTCATCATATATATTTGTCAACGTTCAGAAAATATGACTGCGTACGTATTTCGATACTACAAAAATACATCAAGAAATGTCAGCATCATGAGGTGTCACTTAAACGCAAACAATTCATTTTCTTTTAATTTTATACTTTTATTTGTTTCAACACTTATAAATTTTGAGAAAGAGTATGAAGTCTAATGAAGTAATTTTGGATAAAAACATCTCTTCTGCGTTGGAAAATCCATAGATAAGTACTTGGTTGTTACACGTTACCTACGTAAACGCATAAGCGCCATGAAATTCCTGGCGATTACGACGTGTTGTACGCGAGAAAACTATACTTTATAAGCGATCTAGCGCTGCCTGTTTTGATTAATAGTTTAGTTAGACGAGGTATGTATGTATATTAGGGTGTCCCGAATTTTTTTTTTCTGTTTTCGATACACAATACCCCTCAAAAGTTGCGTCATAAGTTGTAGATTACCGTAAAAATAGTTTAAAAATATCAAAAAATATCTCGAGGGCTCTAACGGCATTTTTATTTTTCAAAAAAATCACTGAAATAACTTCAGTGCATATCATCTATTCTATTTTTTTCACAAAAATCCCATTATATTTTGTAATTACAATGATAGTGGAACCCTAAGTTACGATTTGTAGGCAACGACAGGTTGTTTCCAGTTAGGAATAGGTTTGGTTTAAACTCGCGAAATTCATGTTTTAACTTGTTTTTCTCGAAATTTCTACATCTGCAGCGAGACAGTTCGTCTCATTTCTATTACGGTTTTATTGCTGTAAGGTGTCGTTCCACACTTCATTGTGATAAAATACGTGTTTTAGTTACAAACAATAATGGGTTCAAGACGAAGTGAGACTACGTGTGCTATATTAGGACCATATAGAGAACTTGACGTTTGCCAGTTACCAAATATAAGTGACGTCATCAAATTTATTTTATACACTAAAAATGAACTGAAACAGAAGCAAAATGGGAAAGATCCTTCTAACACAGAAGTGTTTTCAATCGTTTCTGGAAAACTTCATATCATTTGGACCAAAGCCTCGATTCCTGTTGTATCCAAAGAACGAGTGACGCAATTGCTGAAATCATATTTCGAGAAATACCTATCATTAATAAGATATCCCAAAAATAAAAGAAATTATAGCTACGAAAGCAAAGTGAAGTGCCAATCGCATACTCAGACTTTACGTATGTACTATTTCACCGTCAAATAATTTGCAGTTGCTTGTGAACTATGTGGTGAAAGTCTACGGTCCTGTGTGGTTCCTCATCAAGATAAATCCATCATTTAAAGGATGCCCCAAGCATATTTTTTAAATGAAAAGGTACTCTCGATTTTTGCCTGAAAAAGAGAGATCTATTATAGATGCAATGCAGAAATCGAGATAAACGCTTTTTTTGCGCACCCCGAAAACTTGCTAATTGCCATGTTATTCGATGATAGAGACCATATTCGAGAGCTTGCATCTCGAAAAATATTAAGAGCTAGAGAAGTAGAAAAGAGCAGCTCTCTAAGGGTATTTAAAGCACCAAAGCTTAACTTCTTCGCACAAGATTATATTGATGTGATATTTTGGCAAGAGTGTGAGATATCAGCTCCACCGATTCTGCGACGTCTCTAACGATGAGCTAAGAATTAAGGCAAAAGAGCAAAGCCTCGATATTGTTGACTTTCCTTGTCAAACACAGTCAATGGAACGGTGTGTTAAATTAGTGACGGAGGCTTCTCAAAGCGTCACGGACGCCAAAGCCCGGGATGGGTTTATTAGGAACAGATTAAAATCTCGCGCAGAAATGCCTAGTTTTGGGCACAAAAACCAGTTCCGTTTTTAAAGTACTTGTTAAGTTCTTTCATTTTCGGCAATTATAAACCTTGATGTGACTCATTGTGTACCCTTAAATTTAATAAAAAAACTTTCAAACGTTATCTTTGTATTATTTATTGTTAATGTTAGGAACCCCTAAAAATTACACATTTGAAAAACTTCAAGGACCGGTAGAGGCCTCAAGATGGCACTATATCTAATAAAACTAAATGATAATCGTAATCTACGTGTCAAAACGCAACTTTTGATACCTCTTGGGTAGACGGAGCTCAAAAAATTTTTTTTCCCATACAAACGCCATAAGATCGTAAAATATCGAGTGAAATTGTGAACAATTTTTTCTTAATAAGACACGGATATATTGGAATTGGAAACTATTGAATTTGGATGGGATTAATTGTATACTATACAATTGTATCATAATATATCGAGAAATTATAATCTAATAAAGATTTATTACAATCTTACAGAGTCTACAATTTTCCGGTGAAATATACAAAGATTTAGCGCTGCAGCGAAATTTAGTTCTTATTTATCCGTTTTTTAACAAAAGGTTTCTACGATGCTGGGACTACATTATCACGCGAATATTCGTGGCGCGTTGTCGCGATAGTTTACCGACAGTGCCGGATAAGCATTCTTGTTCGCTCAAATGCATCGCGATTCCACGAATCGCATGGCCATACTTGTCGCGACAGCGCAAATCTTCGCGTTATCGTGACAGTGTGGCCGCGGCATGAACTCGCCTTTATGATCCGCAGCCAATAAGCTAGCCACTTGATGACAAGAGTCAGACACGCAGTAAAATGTCATACTGTTCACACGCAGGGTACACAAACACGCGTTCCATATTGAACTAGCTCGAGCTATTTCTAAATCTATGTTGCGTCTGACCACATAAACCCTGTCGAGATAACATTTAAAGTGCTTACCATCTGACTCTCGTCTAGCCTGACGGTCTGCTTCTGCAGCATCTCGGTGATGCTCTGGTCGTACTGCTCGCCCAGCAGCACCAGCTTGCGGCGCTTCTCGTCCTTCAGCGTCTTTATCACTTCCTTTTGATGCTCCTGTTAACGAAACGTGTGTTTTGAATACATGCGAATTTTGAAAGCCAAAGATCACACACACATCGTTGTTGGACTTCCTTGAGGAGCTGGGGTGGATTGAATGACATATTTGACCAGCCAGACTTACATACAAAAATACAAAACAAACTGACAGTGATGGCCCCGATTTACGAGTTGAAAGTTGTGGGTTAGAACCCAAGCAGGCACTTTACTGTGTTCCGCATATTTTAGATAGAACTAAAAATTGAAGATATGTGACGTCTACCAATTCGCACTAGGCCCGCGTGGTGCAGTAGTACAGTCCACTCCCTCTCACAGTGAGGCTTCTATCCCTACAGTTGGATCATCTATACTCATATAATAAAGCTGAGTTTGTTTGTTTGAACGCACTAATCTCTGCCAGTCGGATTTGGATAATTCAATTTGTATATGATAGCCACATTCTTGAGGCAGGTTATAGACTATACGTGAACGAGTAATTCCTACGGGAACGGGGAAAAAACGGAATATGCGCGTAGGTATTTTTATACCTAAATTCATTTAAGAGTGGTTCCGCAGTTAGTCATAAAAGAGTAACAAATACACAAACAAACAGACCGACAGAAGCACTTTGGCATTCATAATTTTAGCACGGATATGCGCGTACGGAGTCGCGGGCAAACTGACAGTCTTACTCCTCAGCTAAAGGAACAAGTTAGAAGCGTTCTCTAATCAGCAGATAAGTTCCAATGAGAATGGTATAGAATCAATGAGAAGAATAAAAGCTTACCTTAGCGGTCATCTGCAGTATTTGCGCTTTGAGCGCCTTGTACTGACGCGTCTGTATCTTGCATGTCTCACGGAATTGCTTGCGTATCTGCATCTCTTTTTGCTGTAAACATACATGTATTCATTAGTTAATATAATGGGATCGTTTCAAGCAATATTGGTACTATCTGACTTGACAAAACTATTTTTTATATTTGCCTGTAAATCATCACCAATTATTTTATAAGCATCGTCGCACAATGTGCCAGTCAGGTAATTTATCCACGTTGCCTTTTTTTTCTGAACAAACACCATCTGAGTTGTACTGTTGAGTCTTTATGTATAAATTAGAATGCAGATTTTTTTTTTCCGATTGTTATAAAACGGACTAGGAATTTCATAGCAGCAGTCTTGAAGGCACCGTTTTTCAGGTTTTTCTACCGATCTAGGGTTTGTCACTGACCCGGAAATCTGTAGAAATACTATTTTTTGATAATATTGTTGAATTCTTAATATTTTTTGCTTATAATAAGGTTTTTTCTAAATACCGATTATTAGTTCAACTTACTGCCGCTTTTAGTCGGTAGATCTTACCCATTTCGCATAATAAGTTGGAAACCACTATTCTATAGCTACGCTACCCGCCATCGTCAGCATCATAATAATCATCTGAAGTGGATAATACATACTTTGAGGCTCTTGGGCTGCTGCTTGAGCTGCAGCGCGTGCTTCTTGCGCAGCTCGTGCTCGGCGCGCTGCATGTATTCGCGCTGGTTGGCGAGCTCCGTGCCGTGCTGGTTCGACAACTGCTCTTCTCTGCAACGCAATAAACACATCGTCATGAACAAGACACGATACCAGAAAAACCGCCCATAAGCCAACCTTTGTAAAACAACGTTAGACACGGGACATACAATATTGAGTGATGTTAAGCTTGTTGCAATAAGTTGCCCATATCAGTAGTATTTTTTTATATACCTCTTCTGTCCAACTGCAGGGCAAAGCTTTCTTCCTTCTATTCTTTGCTTTGCTTTGCTTTGGGCAAGTGCGGGCTAATCCTGGCGATAGGTGTCAAGCTCGTCCCGCCATCTTTGCCTGAATTTTCCGCGATGTCACCGGACATTTTCTGGTATCCACATTGTGGTTGCTATAGTCAGTCCGGTCCCATTTTAGCTTGACTGCTTTTTGGTTGACGTCGACATTTGAGTTTTGGAGCAGAATGGTGTATTCCTAAAGCGAGCCTCCCAGAATTCTACGCTCCATTGCTCGCTGGCAAACTTAGCTTTTTCAATTAGTATAATTGAAAAAAACTAACTAAACTAACTTGTAGCCAAGTAAGGTTCGTACCTAAGCGCATGCACGCCCTTCTGTTGCCTGTACTCGAGCTCCTGCGTCTTCTCGTGGTGCCGTAACAACATGGCGTGCGCTTGTTCCAACTGGTTCTGTCGCTTGTTCAGCTCCTGCAATAGATATGTTCACTTTTAGGACGTTGCTACATTTGAATATGTAGAAGACATTTGGTCAGTACAAAAATGTTTCCTGTCGGTTTGCAATGCAGATCAACTGTTGGCTTTCAGTAGTTGAAAATAAGGGTTTTTATGAACGGAGCCTCATATTATTCATCCTGCCCTCTTCCCGAGTAAGACCCATTGACTGGCTGACACGCTGCCTGCAGATGAGGTACCTCAGCTTCTACGAGAACACGGTACATAATCCTATCCCTGAACCTTGCATCACTTTTTACATGACCGAAAAGTGGCCATTTAGTGAGTAAAGCTCCTATCTGTGAAAGAATTTTCTAAATCTGATCACTATTTTAAAGATACAAAAGAAAAAGTGTCTCAAGACGAAAGTGTATGATCAGTGCGTGTTGCCAGTGAAGACACATGGAACTGTAATGTGGTTGCTCACAATGGGCCACATAGTCATCAGAAGGCTTAAAGTCATCCAACGGGGAAAGGGCTCCAAGCAGAGCCCTTCGCCTTTCGACTTTGGTCGGAGTATCCTTGCGTGCTCGAATCAGGAATGCAAGGAATGAATCCCACGAGATCCAAGGTTGCCGACATAGCCCGAAGAATGAGCAAATAGAAACAGCAGTGGGCAGGGCACACAGATACCGCGTACTAGAAGACGAAGCGTTGGAATGCCTCTCACAAGGTGGACCGATGACCTGGTGAATGCCGCGGGGATATGCTGGATGCAAGATGCACATGACCGTGGGATATGGCGACACTAGGGGGAATGCCACTTGGCCAATGTCAGGCAATGGACGTCTTTCGGTCAAACAACATTTCAGTCGAAAGACATCTACTATTATAAAGTTGGTAAAGGCAGAACCTCTCTCCAGGTACTCGCACCAGTCGCATCTCCTATGTTACGTTACCTCTCGAAGCAGCTCCTGCTCCTTGTGGTGCAGCGCCAGCATGCGGCGGCGGCGGAAGCGTCGCAGCTCCAGCTCCAGGTACTCGCACCAGTCGCATCTCCTATGTTACGTTACCTCTCGAAGCAGCTCCTGCTCCTTGTGGTGCAGCGCCAGCATGCGGCGGCGGCGGAAGCGTCGCAGCTCCAGCTCCAGGTACTCGCACCAGTCGCATCTCCTATGTTACGTTACCTCTCGAAGCAGCTCCTGCTCCTTGTGGTGCAGCGCCAGCATGCGGCGGCGGCGGAAGCGTCGCAGCTCCAGCTCCAGGTACTCGCACCAGTCGCATCTCCTATGTTACGTTACCTCTCGAAGCAGCTCCTGCTCCTTGTGGTGCAGCGCCAGCATGCGGCGGCGGCGGAAGCGTCGCAGCTCCAGCTCCAGGTACTCGCACCAGTCGCATCTCCTATGTTACGTTACCTCTCGAAGCAGCTCCTGCTCCTTGTGGTGCAGCGCCAGCATGCGGCGGCGGCGGAAGCGTCGCAGCTCCAGCTCCAGGTACTCGCACCAGTCGCATCTCCTATGTTACGTTACCTCTCGAAGCAGCTCCTGCTCCTTGTGGTGCAGCGCCAGCATGCGGCGGCGGCGGAAGCGTCGCAGCTCCAGCTCCAGGTACTCGCACCAGTCGCATCTCCTATGTTACGTTACCTCTCGAAGCAGCTCCTGCTCCTTGTGGTGCAGCGCCAGCATGCGGCGGCGGCGGAAGCGTCGCAGCTCCAGCTCCAGGTACTCGCACCAGTCGCATCTCCTATGTTACGTTACCTCTCGAAGCAGCTCCTGCTCCTTGTGGTGCAGCGCCAGCATGCGGCGGCGGCGGAAGCGTCGCAGCTCCAGCTCCAGGTACTCGCACCAGTCGCATCTCCTATGTTACGTTACCTCTCGAAGCAGCTCCTGCTCCTTGTGGTGCAGCGCCAGCATGCGGCGGCGGCGGAAGCGTCGCAGCTCCAGCTCCAGGTACTCGCACCAGTCGCATCTCCTATGTTACGTTACCTCTCGAAGCAGCTCCTGCTCCTTGTGGTGCAGCGCCAGCATGCGGCGGCGGCGGAAGCGTCGCAGCTCCAGCTCCAGGTACTCGCACCAGTCGCATCTCCTATGTTACGTTACCTCTCGAAGCAGCTCCTGCTCCTTGTGGTGCAGCGCCAGCATGCGGCGGCGGCGGAAGCGTCGCAGCTCCAGCTCCAGGTACTCGCACCAGTCGCATCTCCTATGTTACGTTACCTCTCGAAGCAGCTCCTGCTCCTTGTGGTGCAGCGCCAGCATGCGGCGGCGGCGGAAGCGTCGCAGCTCCAGCTCCAGGTACTCGCACCAGTCGCATCTCCTATGTTACGTTACCTCTCGAAGCAGCTCCTGCTCCTTGTGGTGCAGCGCCAGCATGCGGCGGCGGCGGAAGCGTCGCAGCTCCAGCTCCAGGTACTCGCGCTGCGACCGCACCATCCGCATCTCCTCCGCCGCCTCCGCTTGCTTCAGGTTGTCTTTCTGAGATCTGCAACATACATATCACATAATCAAAATCAAGAGTCATTTATGCAAATTAAGCTGAGTGACAGCATGTTTTGAATGTAAACATTTACATAAAGGCCCACTTCTTCCCACCTGAGAAGAAGTGGCGCAACAAACTCCCCTACAAGATGACAGAGGCATACATCAGTCAGTTCTTCCTGCAAATCCGTCTAGTATGACCAACATATACAAAGATTCATTTGAAAACCAGCTCAAGACAGCATCAGTCAGTCTGTCATATCGCTAAAATAAACCTTTTTAGTGCAGCCGTGAAACACGCACTTGTTTTTGGCATACCCTTTTTTATTTATATGTAGGTACCAACTACCCAGGTGGGTCCCGGCCAAGCCGGGGAATCCCATGCCGACTCGTCGGTCAGCCCCCATCGTATTCTGGGAGGGGGCAAACTACTGCTGTTAGAGGACGCGCCTTCAGCGCGTCAGGCTACTACTACAGCGCCAAATATATGCACAGACTCGGCTGCGATACACNACTACTACAGCGCCAAATATATGCACAGACTCGGCTGCGATACACGCGCCAAACACACCGAAACTGGCTGCGGTACTCGTGCCACTAACAGAGACTCGGCTGCTACTCAAGCGCCACTAACTACCCTGACCAAGCTTTCCACGTGCGCCTGGCAACAGAGCATCGTCCGGAACAGCTTTAGGAAAAACCCTGACAATGACTAGAAAGTGACGGGTAAGGCTGCCGGTTCAGGTGGTTCCATCCCGACCCCAGCGGGCGAAGTAC
>NDFZ01004140.1:0-15182 GCA_002192655.3 Mamestra configurata
ATGTGTAAATAAAGTTTGAATCGTTAACCACGCTGCAGTGCGTTGTGTTGTCATTTATTAAAATTATGTCACAATTCATTATTTCAATAACGTGTCAACGAGCCCTGCCGCGTCATGAAATTAAAACAAAAGCATTGTTTAAATTGATATTCAAGCTATCCGTGCATGTAACGTGTATCTGAAATAGGATAACATTATTGGTGGGTAGTATTATGTAGGTAGTGTTACATAGGCTGCACAAATTGGTAGTTATGTTACAGTTACCGCCAAATCGAATGAAAATCAGGAGCTTTGTACTGATCCTGGTTAATACTAGGATCAGTGGACGTTAGCCGTAGGCTATTTTATTAAATAGTTCGTAACGCAGCTTTTAAACAAAGCTTTTACAATATTAGAGAGCCTGGAATGGTTTTGGGGTTTAAATTTTATATTATGCTTAATTTCAAACTCCCAAATAATGCCAATGATTTTATAAATATTTATCAACGAACAATCACAGTTTTTTTTAACCCTGCAAAAGAGAAATCAGATGCATCGTACGTTTTGAATTAAGAATAGAAGATACTACATACCATAAGATGGATTGAACGTGTAGGTACTATTTATAAGCAACACTAGCAACCCGCCCCGGCTTGATTGATTTTATTTTATACTACATATTTAGAGACAGAGAAGAAATACTGGATCAGGTTAAGGAATAGGTCACGTGTCCAGGCTTCAAGGTCAGCAGGTCACAATATATCCCAAGGCATTTTATTAATTGTCATGCATTCATCCTTTTTGATATCACGTAACAAATATTTTTATTATGAAGAAAAAGCCGGCTGCTTTCTGCTGATCCAATAAAAATGTAACTCATGCTGTAATAATGGCATTCATGGCATACCGACACCGTTATTTACGCACTTAAATAATACCGTTCACACGTTATTCAAGTTTAGGTGGTGTCATGGTCGCAGTTATATAATGTTTGAATTTATTATATTTTCATTATTGTTAAAGAATTGAATAAGATGATTCTAGTAGGTAGATAACAGCTGAGGTTTCACTGTATAGCGGTTAATGCCACCTATAGGTATTAGGCATAGAAATATGCTTAAGAAACAATACTTATTTATTTATTTATTTCCGCTCTTATAAAGCAATGTGAGACTGAGAACTGATAATGTGACCGTCCGGTCCGTTATTATCGTCACAGAAGAAACAAAGTAAAATAAATTCAGCCGGAAAATGAAAAAAGGTTTACTTTACAAATTCACGTCGGTATCTACGTAACAATGCAGTGGGCATGGGAAATTGTTCTAATTAAATAGCAATCGGCTCATTCGATCTCTCATGTAGCAAGAAATCGTATTACGACACCGGTGCAAGCTCACGGCTCAGTTATAACTATTTGCTGCAAATCGCGAATTCTTTGAAGGTCCCGACTGCTTCATGGAATTACATGGCGCATTCAGTTAATTAGACAAATATGATTACATTGTAGTTTTAATTTGAATACATAGAAAGTTTCAAGGAAAATGTTTGCGAGTTAGTAACTGAGCATTTTACAGTCAATGAAAGAAGCTAAAAACTCAGTGATCCAAAAGTTCGATCCTATCACATTCCAGACGAGACGCTTTGCCTTCGGAAAATAACCCCCAGGTTTTGTGGAAGTCTATAAAGAATGCACTACATTCGAATAAATGAAAAGAGCTTTTGCCCAGAATCAAAAATGTAAAAAAAATGAGTGGATCCAATTTCACTGGCAGTGTGCAAACTTCAAACAACATCGGACGAACGAAGTGATTTCCGACTGAGATCAAGAGATTCTGCATTTCTATTTTTGTTCGAGTCGACGACAATAGCTAAAAGAATGTTCTCTCCGTACGTTCGCCGTGCGGGGCCATCCATCAACATTGACATGTGGTGCTTACTGCTTCGGAGAGAGTACCTATGTCTATACGTACGCTTCCGAGTATTCCTCCAGTTTTGTTTATCTACTTTTTACTATTCTTTGCTTGAAGTAAGAGCAACGAGCAAATTCAGGTACAGGAATTAACATTGACACTTCCCAACGACGGGTTTTTAGTTTTTATATAATTGATTTTCACAAGAAAGTAAAAAAATGCAAATTCTTCGCTGACGATGACTAATGATCTGCGTTAAAGGTTGAACATAGACACTTTGTGAAACACAAACATAATCGTTTTCTGAGCTCTCACCAGACGTAATCGCAATCACCATTGTTTTCTATCTTCCATTTGAATCCAGTCATAAATCTCAAGCCGGCGTTATTTGCTTTCTAACAAAACAAGGCTTGTTGAATCGCTTTAACTTACATTACAGTGTGAGTGTTAAAGGCTTTGGATAAAGAATAGGTCGGCCAAAGACTGTTTGCCGCGGCTTATTGAGTGCAAACACGACGGCCGAGCGTCCGGGCTCGGCGGGCGGCGGGCCTTCGGGCTCGCAAACACTCACCCCGGCCACTGCGTCTTTGCTCAGCGAAATTATTAAATAACTGCGGATCACATAGAACTACTCAGCAAACAGGGTTTTGTAGGAGGCACGTGAATGACGACATATGTATGGCCTGCGGACGAAGCAGATGGCAATTTCGCTTAATGATAGCGATTGAGCGAAATAGGTGCGTGCGACACATTCTGGATATCAGTGGTTTTTACAGGCGAGGAAGAAATAAAAAAATACGTTGAAGGCATAAAATGTACATTTTATGCAAAAACGATATTTATTACGCATTGTTATGGGTACCCATCTTCCTAAACTAAAGTTTTTAAAATTCAAAATAAAAAATCAAGACACCATGTTCGATTTTATGTGGTTGAAAATACGATACGTTATAAAAAATTCAAGGTCATAATAGTGTATAGCCATGGGAGTACTGAGAAAAAATGATACGAACGCCGCGACAAGTGCTCGGCCGGGCATCGAACCGCGCCTGTCCAGCAGGTTTCGCCTGTCCGGCCGTCCGCTCGTCCACCACGTCGTCTCCGGCAGCCGCCGCCACGCATCCGTCTCCTCGCGACTCACGTCAACTGCAATTATGTAACGGACACTCGCTACTCGCCACTCGACCAACCTCCTAACTTTGTCCATTAGAGAACCTCGCTAAAGGGAAACTGTACTAGTTTTGCTAATTCACTCCAACAGTCCACTGTTAATACAATTTGTTAAGAGATTTCTGTTTGTTTTTGCTTTGAACGTGTCAAAACGAAATTTACTTTTTTTGTGAATATAATATCTATCTAGCTTTGCCTGCGACTTCGTACGCGCATATAATATCCCGTTTGCTCCTGCTGTAGGAATTTTGGGAAGTACTCCTCTATGCTACGGAGTGTTAAGCTAGGGAAGCGACATGCCAAATTTCAGTTTTCTACGACCAGTAGTTTCGGCTGTGCGTTATCTGTCAGTCACTCACTCAGTCAGTTAGTAACGGAAGAATTTTATATATTAGGATTAAAGTATGCTCATCACAGAACTTTCCAAATCAACGTCGCATCTTATGACAACTCTAATTAACATGTTATTACAGTACACATGGCCGTGTTCGCTGTATTTGTCCAAACGAATTTGGAGGCCGGAGATAGTAGGATGTTAAACACAACGGCTACAAGAGGGCGAGCGGAGAGGAAGTAGGCGGCGCTCACCGCAGTTACTGCACGTACTCGGCACAACTCGCACAAGTGCGACTGTGCTGCGGCTTCTGCGGTTCACATCCACACAAACACTTTCTCCGATTCCCTGCTCATTAGCGATGCCGTAGCGACTCTTCAGCAAACACTTGGCGCCTACAAATGGCTCGTGTTGTTTCACCCTCCACGTAACGTCCCACATACACGTGTTTGCAAACAATCTTTGCAAGAAATCGACACACAATAGTGTCGCGGAGCTCTTTGGGAGCTTTCAAACGATGTTTGTTTTTACACGCACTTTTTGCAGAATCACACTTACCTCACTACAGTAACACAGGTTGATAGCGGCGCCACGTATTCGTAGGTTCTCAACCGCGCGTGGGTGGCTGAATACTCCTTTCACTAGTTCTATTACCAGTCAATAAATAAGCCTATAACTCAACTAATTATCTTATTCCAGAACAGACATTAGTCGACTGCGGTTCTTGAAATAATGGAACTTTATCAGGTAATTGGTATTTATACGACCGAGCTGAGCTAGCTAGGTTCAGATAAACGTCAAGAGTTTATCTTGAAGTTTATCATTATTTGACATTTAATACTGAATAAGAACCATATTATGATAATAATTGAAGGTAACCGCAAATTAAACTCTATAGTTTACAAACACATAACGTAGTTCTGTAATGCAAGAGATATGCAGATAATGTGATAGATCTTTACAAATGTACCGGCACAATGCATTTGATACGAGACAGGGCGTGGCACGTCGCTTCCACACGCGAAATACATTGTGTGCACGACACGCTATGGTCCTTCATAGTGTAGCCCTACTGCGGACATGCTAAATAATAGTGGACGCACATGTCAGCAGCCAGACACTGCATCATTAGCACTGCCCGGCACGACACTCATCAGTCACTGTTTCTATACAAACGTACGATAAATGAAAGTAGTGCTTTCTCTACTGTTTTTAGGACACATTTTGAAGTCTGCTAGTACAGGACAAAAGCTTTGCGAGAAATGAAGGTAGAAGAAATGTGCAACGTGTGCGCGGAACGTGTTACATTACATTGTTTTGCTTTTCCCAAACATACGTAGGTACTTTCAGCGACTCTCATTTGCATTTCAAAATATTATACTTGTATCGTCGTGGCGTGTCTTTTNGTGTGCAACGTGTGCGCGGAACGTGTTACATTACATTGTTTTGCTTTTCCCAAACATACGTACTTTCAGCGACTCTCATTTGCATTTCAAAATATTATACTTGTATCGTCGTGGCGTGTCTTTTACGAAAGATAATACATATTATTATATGGGTGTGTGTGGGGTGTTTTCTTCTTATAAAACCGAGGGTAGGCACTTTTTGTTTGCAAGTATTCGTGTGGTAGGTACTTATGATAAAGAAAACTTACAGGAAAATTACAGTTTAAAATAAAAAGCTATCTGATCTTGGTATTCTTTCAGTAGTTTTTGCTGGGTAAGTAGCTAAAATGAACGTTAGAATTTCTTTGCTCACAGTTTTACAGACTAGCTGTTTCTAAGCTGTAAGAGCGGGTTGTCTGCTGCGTAAACTTCGACCTTGACCAATAATCGTTACGTAAATCGTTATTATATCGAAACGAATCGATAAAAGCGGAGGTAGATACAGTTGGCATAACTCGATTACCGAGCTGGCTACATCTCGTGGCTTCTCGCGTATGTCTGTGGCAATAAAACTCTCGTTCGGTGATATTTTCGGAGCCCTTAGGGATGTCACACGAGACAAAGTTAGATTGTAGCTGGAACGATGATGTATGGAACTCCAGCCGACAAGTTTTGAGGTAAGTAATGATTGGGACAAGGATATACCCAAACGTACGGTCAGCTGCAAAATGTAAGATACATTTATATTCTTTGTTATAATGCTCGTTGCCTCGATTTACGTGTTCTGATGTTATTATTCTAATTTTTCATGGACTTTTGCAGAGCGATAAATGGTAAAATGCTCCATAATTCACAACCGACCGGACCTCCATTACGTGTTCATTACCAACAAAGGACTTCCTCTAATAATTATTAGTTAAAGTAGACATCAAATCAAAAGCATGTCAAACAGCATGTCGGGCCATGAATCCATGATGATCAGAGCGCGAACGTGAGGGAACTGTCAGTGAGTTGTTCGTAACCCCAGTCACACGTGCCATAGTTACGTCGCCGGAATCTTAATCCTTTGCATGTTGCGCCGCGCCCGCCATAGACAACACTAGCTTTTGCCATACGGTCTTAATGAATTTGTAGGTAAATATAAAAGGCAGGTTATATAAGGTTACACCAAGTTTAGTTCTTCTGTAAGTTTAAGTCTTTGTGTTCTGTTTCTCTATCTTATGTTCCCGGTGTCAGATGTAGCATTACTCAATCGAAGTTTAAATGTATTCCCTGATGCCATTCGGAAGTTTATCTTAGCAACCGCTTATACCTAAATAAATTAACCATGTGCTTCAAAGTAACATGTCCAGTAGCAAGGGTGTTTGTGCAAGTTGATTCAATCGATTGAAGCAACTATAGCAAGCCGCAAACCAAGTTAATCTTGCTTTGAGCTCTACAACCAGAACTGACAATTCTAGACAAGATTTTGTAAAGTAAGTGATCACTTATAGATGTCACCGGAAAATTGCAGACTCCGTAAGATTGTAATGAATCCATATATTATAATTTCTCGATATATTAGGTGTGAAAAAATCGTTTTGTATCCAATAAATCCCATCCAAATTCAATAGTTTTCAAAATATATTATAAAAAAAAATAGTTAACAATTTCACGCGATATTTTACAATCTTACGGATTTTGCAATTTCCCGGTGACATAGACATCTGAAATATCAGGGGTACCAAAGGTACAATGCCTATGCCTGCCTTTTTCGCAGAAGACTCCCAATTTTTTATTTGAAGCTGTCTGTATGGTAGCTCATAGCCCTGTCAAGCCAAATACGACTTAAGTTACCTTCACAACCTGAAAAATGAGGAATACGTCCCCTTTTCCCCATTTAACGTCAAGTATACATCTATCTACAATGTTTTGACATCGGCAAATGCTTTTAAATTAACGACATCGTACTTTTAAAACTGGGCTTTTTAACCCAGTACTGTATCGTCTATTCAGTGAGCAGCAAATAAAACAGTAAGGAAGACTTTTTATTTCTAGAAAAGGTAAGTAAAGTCGTACGTCATATTATCTACCTTAGTGCGGTCAACATCCCGGCGAGCATCCTAGACTGAACTACAAGTGACGGAGACCGCCGCGTGGTCACGCTACATGCTTTCAACACTCGAAGCAACTGTAAAAAGCACCGAGGACTGGACATTTTATTTATGATATAGAATGAGAAACGTTAAAATTATATCCATTATATTAATAAATATGGCTGTTTTCATGGCTAAACAAACCGCCTATATTCTCTTCGTTCGCTTTCTTTTTTCGCAATGATCACTTCACAAACTTTAATTCCATAAAAGTAAAAAAAGGATATTGCCACCATGTAAAGCAAGACCCGCATGCAGCGGGCGTATACGACGTGTAGATTAAACCCAAAACAAGAAAAAAGTTACTTACAACACTAAAATCTTTCCCTCAACCTGCGTACTCCTAAACAAGGTAACTGAAGCCAAATAGAAACATGGTTAGTAGTCTTCGTAGTCGCGCCGCGCACCGTGAGCTTCCATACTTACAGAATATAAGGGAACCGTCATATTCTGCGGTCTGTGCACCCTTCGTTTGCATCGTGCGGACTTATTGTTAAAATCATAAGGTTGTTGGTACAACTTTCATCTAAAGATAAAGGCATGAAACAACAGAAAAATAATGACATTGGGAATTATGTAGCGACACGCATCCTAGAAAAGGTACCAGAGTGGTGTTATTAAAACAAAAAATAAAAATTAGATCATCAACACAACCTATTGTGAAAATCTCAATTTGACCCGTTAACAAAATAACACTATTACGAAGCCATTTTAACCATAAATCTTTTGTGTATTCAGTCATTCACTCAGGTCTGTTAAATCTAAGACGTACGAAGGGAAGGTTTTATGCTAAGTTGTTTTGACAATCTGGATGTTTTCAGCAGCGTTTGCTGTTAACCGTACTATGTATGTGAGTACCTATGTGGGTAGTGTAGCGTGGCTCGCCTCGTTAGCTCCGTCCCCGGCACTGATGAGAACCGAATCCGAAAACACCGTTTTGTTTTTTAAAACTTTGATTAAAGTAGAGCCGAAGCCATTTATTTACCACTTATTAGTTTTAAGTATGAAGTGCAGGTTATAATTGCTGCTTTGGTGACATTACTGTGTGAGTTAGGTTTATTTTCAACTAACCTGTAATTCAAGACCTAACAATAAATTAGACTTAGGTACGTAAAATCTTTATTTTAAAACCGGGCTTAGTTCAAAAGACATAATTTTTGTAACATTGATGCTCCACAAATATTAAAACCATCAAGATCGTTCTAAGAAAGCCCCATAAGCTAATAAAATCCCATCATTTTAATGTTCGTCTTAGTTTAAAGATGAATTCCTTTTCAATTGCGTCGGCAAATAAATCAGAACCCCTTCAATTCTAGTTCCTAAGCTAATATTTTAAAATACCCGAAAGACATTAGTAAACAGAATAACAGAATAGGTTTCATTTATTTGAGTTTCCTTGGTTCCCACGTTAACATTGTGTTGATTCTCACACAGCATTCAAAGCGGGTTAACATTAACACAATCATTTCGCAACATTTGACTCTGACAAGTGATAGGATCCTGCCTTCCATTGTCTTTCTTGCAGTTTTTATAAAAAATCAAGTTGTAAAATAAGCACAATAGATACTAACCTACTCATAAACCTGCAACATCACTGTTTTGACAAGAGTTTTTGTTTCAAAATTACTTAACTCACTCAAGTCAAAAGATCTTGAAACCTAAATACGGTTTTGAGAAACTGAAAGAACTAAACAAAAGCTCCGACAATACAACTTGTCTCATATTCTTTCAAGAAGATACAGATGTAAAAACAAGGTGGTAAGAAAGGCCACATATTGATTATTGAAATAGAGCGAACTTGTACTGTTACAGCGTGGTTAGTGAGGCAGCATCCCACGGAGAGTAAGCGAGGTAACAACGCACACGGTCGCTTTGTCAATAGTTTTCTACCTGTACACAATTGAACGGGCTCGCGTGAAACACTTCACACCACCCTCGTGTTACTATTTGAATGAGGCTGCCACAATGCCTGCTCAACAACGGTCCCTATACACGGAACTGGGTATGGTCCTCCTCTCAAACTTGATAGTATTTGAGTTAAATAAGGACTTCGCTAGCACGTCATATTGTTGTGTTGTTTGTGTTAGGTATAACCATGTTCCTCTAATTGAATTAATTTCGAAACTGGCTTGCGTGCTGCAGACCCATTTACTGATATTGGTATTATTCTACCTACCTCATAAATGCTAATGGCATATTAAATAAATCGTTCTTTAAAAGGCTTTGTTATTAAATAATCTAAAATATAGCATCTTGTAGATAGATAGGGGATTCTTCTTCTATCCTCACTGCTGAAAACAAGTTTTGTTCAAACAAAATATGTAAAAGTACGGACAGCAAAAAAATTACACGAAATGAAAACAGACACGTTATGAATAACGCTCTCTTTAAATTGTTTCAAAAACAGAATTTTCTCGCATTCAACAGCAATGACGGCGAGATTATAATATGATAACAGCTCGGCACTGTGTCAAAGTTTTACTTATTCGAATAACAGTTAATGACGTGTAAATTCGATTATAACTCAGGACCATGTTCACAATTAATTGAACGGTAATCGGTTCGGCGTATCGTCATAATCACTCGGTGAGGGATGCCGAGCGGCGCCGCGGCGCGCGGCGATGCGGTTGTAGTAAATAGTTTGCTGAAAATTGCGTTTTACCTTACCTGTACTATTATATTACAGTTTAACTACATTCGGTTGATATTAAACCGCTCGTTTAATAAGTACATCCATGGTACATGCATGTAATAAATTTTCCAATTTTGGTTTTCCGTGTCCAACGGAAACTACCAATTAACTAATAGTTGATGGTGTTCTAAACGAGCACGTTGTCGTTTTTAAAATTTATTACTTTTAAAGCCATGAAAATTTGTGCTACTTGGATGGTCTTCTGGATAGAAGAGCGTCCAAGTGTCTTATATGTAGAACTTAAATCAATAAAGTTCAAACACATAAAACAAGATAGGTATACCAAAGCAAACTTCATACATTATATTCTAACGATCTTCAAAAAAACCCATCTCCTCATGTAGGTACTCTAGTTTGTAAATAACAATAATTTTATTCCTCATAGTAAAACCGGTATTGTCTAAAATATTGTAATCACGCGCATACGGCGCATAAAACTCGAGCTTGACTGTTTTTTTATTGGAGGAGAAGAGAGGACAGGCTAATCGCACTAAAACGGTTATTCAAATGTCGTAATTCAAGTTTCCGGGGACATAGAAGCATCTCGTAGTCGATGTGTGTCGAAGTGATGCATTGGGACATTGGGAGTCCATTGAGTAAGCTAAGTAGGCTTATTACTTGCTCATTGACTTGAGAAAATTATGTTTCAACATTCAAGCTGTGAATATGGATATCTTCATTTTTTAGAAAATAAGGAACATAAAAGAAATGTGTCTACATAGTTTAAGCTATTTGAGCTAGTCATAACTAGGAATAAGTCCAAAAACTAATATTTCTAAAGGTGATAGATAACATTCTATAAAACTTAGAGGATTTCCCAATTATAATTATTATTTATTAATTATAATTTCCGCATATTTAAAAGCAAAAATGAAAAATATTAAGTAAATTAGGAAAGAAAAAACACAAGAAGTTCGATGAACGTGTTCCTTTGAGTCTTTTGGAAGTCCGTAATAAAGAGGGATCTTCAGACAATAGGGTGTGCACTGATGTGTGTCATGTTAGGTAAAGGTACCTTGTTGGCTACAGTTTATGTGAATGTGCTTATTCCTTTGTAAAGTTTATACAATTTGTCTGTATGCATGACGTATGTGTAGGTCACAGGGCCATGGCCAACATTTAGACTTTTGTTCAAACTTTGCGAAACATCACTGCGTTGCGGTCTGGTAATTATTCAAGAAATAATTGGTATGTTACTATTTACAGACTCAAATCTATCCAAAGAAACAGTGATATAAATGTTAAGTTAATATCTAAGAAGAAAGATTCATGCTGCGTTTTAGAAAACGCATACATACCGTTACGATACGAATGCGATTGAATCATAAATAGCACAGACCAAGTATTATAAGTAACTTCTAAATCGAATTTTATAAAATATTTGCTTTGTAAGTTTAACTGAGCTATGCTCTGTTTCCTTCTACAATAACTTACAATACGGCGGCAGATGTTAGCCGGAAAACTTTCGGTACTCCTGCTGTTTTACAAACAGATAGGTATGTGTCTTTAAATTCAGAAAATCGGGGCTATTCTACACAGTTATGTTTTTTTAGGTTTTTTTCTTATTTTCTTTCCAATGAAGCCTATGTTGAATCTTCAGTGTTAACTTGCTTGTCACCTTATTGGTCACAACAATTAGGAATGATACCCTTCTATCAACTATCAACTTTGTATTGTGCACATAATTGACACCCGTGCGAAGCTGGTGAGGGCCGCTAGTAATATCATAGGGGCTAATCAGAGCTGCAACATACCATCCCATACACAAATGCACAAGAAAAACAGCAGTCAGAGAAGAATGGCACAGCTTAACTAAGTGGGTCACACGTCAAGAGTGTGCTGACTAAGAAGATACCTATCTAAGCCAACTGCTGTATGAGAAGAAGCCGTACCACCAGGACGGCTTCAATTTTCAATATTCAGGAGCAGTTNTTAACTAAGCGGGTCACACGTCAAGAGTGTGCTGACTAAGAAGATACCTATCTAAGCGAACTGCTGTATGAGAAGAAGCCGTACCACCAGGACGGCTTCAATTTTCAATATTCAGGAGCAGTTTAATCTAGCATATGCCACGCAAAAACTGCAGGATTGATGGAAATAGCGAATCTTGCCGGAGACCATGAGTATGTCGAACAATGGACGTATTTCGTGGATTGTTTATTGGTAGATGGCAACCATCGCATAATATTTTAGCGTACCTACAGGAGTTCTGTGATGACTAAGTAAACTTCGATCTTATATGTTTCGTTTAATCCGGGGTTTCTGGATTGAGAATTGGGAGTTAAAAACATATCAAACTCTACTTTAATAATAAAGTTTCACAAAATGTCATGCTAAAGCGGAGTTCGTCTAGTTCTTTACTTCGGAATCTCTATTCAGAAACCGGAGGTAAAAAATGCTAATAAACCGACGAACGCTGCGTGCTGATGCGTTTGTTAATACGTCCTTTTAGTTTATTCTTTTGTGCATGAAATAAAACACATACATTCATCACAAGGTCATCGAAATCTGATTAAACTATTATATGTAAGTATAGGTAATTACCCGTATGCAGGTAACGTTTGTACTTTGCGATGCAGCTTCCAGAACTACTGGTACAATGTTGGACTGTTCTTCTAGCTAGAAGAAGGTAATTACCTACTTGTTTCTGAATGCTGAAATGCTAACACTGTCTTAATGAATATTCAATAACTGTAATATTTGAACAAACTAAGTAATTAGCTAACATACACGTAATCAAATAAAGATTTACAAAGATCCTCGTTTGTTGAATATTACTCACATATATGAAATCAGAATTAAACTGCAGCATCCCAATTGCGGTGTATCTATTGCATATTAACCTAGTGTTACTGTGAACTCATGGCTTTAGCTCCATGTTGAGGTTTCGTAATAGTTCCGCTGCGGTCAAACTGCTACCACGGCAACTGTTGCCAGAATCGAATGATTCCAATGGTATCTCGGTTTAACCTAGGTTTGATATCTAACTTTGTGTTTTATAATATCCATGGTACTCTGATTCTTACACAGAATCTGCTGTTCGGATACCTATATGTTCTACTAAATCTAATAATATGATGTGGAGTCGCCTACTGCATTATAAATGAAGTTAATAATTATTATTCACTGCACTTTTGAATGAGATACCGACTAATTACATATTTCGGTCCTGAAGGTGCAAATGCAATTATTTTAGAAACGTACAAATTATTTTACCCAGTTATCCCTTTAGCAAGCTCCGGTATTATATCTTTGACCTGCTCTCAGAATGTATCTTCCCATAATCCCATTATTCTGCAATATTAGGTAGTTTCTTTAAAAAATCCTATACGTTTCTTACAATATTTGTACTAGCACCAAATGAGGCCAGTCAAACGTTTGGTTACAAGTAAGATATTAATTTCTTTACCGCCTGCTCCACTTACTAATACTCTAAATGAACATTGAACAGTTTATTTTAACCATGGCACAGATAACTTCAAATCGATGGTTTATTTATATTTGAACTCACACCTCTTCTAATATAAATTGTTTGATGATAAAATTCACAACTTATAGCAACTAAACGTTGGTTCTGTTTGATTAATTCATCCAATTAATGTCGAACGGCGAACCAGTTTTTTAGCGTCAACATTTTGTGTAACGAACTTCTGCATACGGAAACCTGAGAAGATTTATAAACTAATTAAAACTGATAGCTATTATTGCAAGATTAAACGAATCGGACATCTGGAACTAATATTAAAAAATGCAACGTTATACTTATAAAAAATTGATATTTGTTGCAAAAGAGATGAAACACAACAATGCATTCAGTATTTTTGTTCTCAAGCTTCGTTCGGCGTTTACCGTGAGAAATTGAGAGCGAAACTGAATAGATCTTCTAGACTCGTTGTCGGCAGAAAAGAAAGCGATCCATGGCTATCTTACTTAATCCGTCGTATACCTGCCTGCTCACCGCTCAGTTCTGACATCACAGCTCTTTTGCAATTTTAGAACGTCTCAGTACGTTATTGAAAGAATTATTGCCTACGATTATTTCAATTTCAAATGTCAACCCGGTTCATTTTGATCTTCATCAGTCGGCCATCATTCATTTTATTGTTCGCATAATTTCCAATACTTTTGTCTAGTTTATTTTAAAGACATAATGTTTTGTTTTTTTTTTATGATGATATTTGATGGTAATTCACTAATAATAATGATAGCAGAGTATATCTCTGTGTTCAAATGATATCGGCTTTGTTTTTATGAAATTGTGTTTGAATTTCGTAACGGCTTTAGCTATTGATTCAAGTCTTCGACGTCTACGTATCACGATTCGAGATCGAGTTGAGCACATTCGAGGATTAAAAAAAACCGTCACCATACATAGGAATTAGTGTATCTACTTAATTCATATGCTGTGATTCCTTTAAGAAAATTTAATGTAGATGAAAAAGAAAATCTACTAAATGTTCCGTGGGAGATGGGAGATAATAATCATGTACCTACCTAAGTGAGTTAACATTACCATGAATTTGTAAGTGGTTAGGGTAGTACAGATGAAGAGTGCATTTAATGAAAAAGGCTTACAAAAACTATAATCAAATGTAGGGCGTTGGCTTTTACACATTTCTTACACCTAGTCTAAAAATACGCAGCCCTTAGCGCTGTAAAAGATTTCGTATCTAAGAGTACTATTTCGATTTAGTTAGGGCACTGAAACATAAACGAGGTATGAAGAAGGGTGTCGTTCTCTACTGTACTACTATTCTAATGTCACTTTTAAAAGTTTATGATTAGTTCATTCATGGACAAAATTATCTGCTTTCATCAGTTTAATCCAGTTTTCCAAATTTCGGCACATGTTTTAAGATTACTGAAATAAACGTAACAATAACGTATTAATTAAACGTTAAAATTGATCAGGTAAGCACAAGTGGAAGTGCAATAAAGTAAGTATAAATAAAATACTCAACTTTAATAAGAATATTGTTCACGAAGATAGGCTTTACTTATTTAAAGCTAGACTTAAGCTCCAAGTGTAGGTAATAATATTGAAACTCTCGTTGGTTACTGTAAAGCTGTCCACAGACACTCTGTACTATAGACATGTAATAGCACGAACTTGATGTTTTATTTACTTCAGCACTGTACTCTACTTTATCAAATTATTTCAACGGCCGCTGCGGTATCTACTCTTTAGGATACTTACTAAAATAAATGGAGACAGATGACTTACCTTATTGCTGGGATTGTAATCGTTCGATCCCTATTCGTATATGGGTCTCCGGGGTCCGCAGTAGTTAAAATTGCCGCATTCCACTGTAGTCGGGCGTGAGGCCGGCGCAGCTTCCCGATCTGGACCGGTCTCGCGGCCGGGAGAGCACTGGGCCGGGGGCGATCACATAAACTATTATAGTAGCACAGCTGCGAGGGGGACAGTGTAGGAATTCATTGTTATTTTATAGAGTGGCAGTATCGTGTGTGAGGCAGGGGCGGCTGGCGCGGGCACAGGTGCTGCGGCCGGGGACGCGCACGGCACTGGCGCGCTCGCTCGCTGCCAGCCCGCGCACGCGCGCCGCACCACGCCCG
>NDFZ01004140.1:15541-56097 GCA_002192655.3 Mamestra configurata
TGGACTCACACAATGAATGTTCAATGCAGACCGGCAGGTTATCTAAAAACCCTCGGAATACAAAACGGGATGGCCGCCACCCGAGGCTTGCTGTAATTCGGGGGATAGCGACGTGAATAACGACAGCTTGACCCAGTTCCGAATTCACACAAATATTTCAGTGAGCTTGGGAGTGGCACTTTGACGTAACAATATGTCTCGTTACATATTATTATGTACGTACACCTATGTTATGTCTGCAGGGGCTGATAGCGGTGCACTGATTCGCTCTTTGATGCTGCCAGCACCATTAACGAGTGTCTCTCTATACACGGAAGATGGAGGTAGATACATAAGCAAGCAGGTAATGATGTTGCTTGGTTTTCTTTGCCCGAACTGTTCTCTCTGCTTGTTATAAACATTACTTACATAAAATCACGCCTATTTTCGCAAAGAGGTAGACAGTTGACTTATTCATAAAAAAGAGAGAATTTTGCAGTTTCTACAATACAAAAAAAGTAGATCAAACACAATACTCATTAAATAATTTAAAGCATCTCGGTTTGTTTTGATTCAAACCTCTTTCTTAAGATCATCTGAAATCTTCCACCCCTGTGTTCGTTTCGCGTGAATCTTCCTTTTTTATCTTAATTAGTGATGCTAATTAATGCGGGAGGATTATAAATACAGTAGACCCTTTATTTGCTGCCTTACTTAACCGCGGTTCGCACGAAAGAGCACGGAACCTTCCTGAAACAATGAAAAGTAATGAAAACTTTAATTTGTACGGAAAATCACATCCTTCAAACGAAATCATCAATGAAAAATACTTAGTTCATATTTGAATATATTGTTGTATCTTGCCATACAATGTAAATAAGACTTCTTGAATGACAATGGTCTTCCTTTCCCATTCAGGTAAATTACAGGTTTTAAGACTATAAAAGCTTGAGCTATTAAATCCTTATAGACAGAGAAGCTTTTAAAATCTTCATGTCATTAAAATCTTAAAACCTCATTGCCGTTGTCCCTTCAAAAGAGAACAAAACTCTGAGTAGCCAGTAGTAAAGGTTTTAAATTATCAAGTTCGCTCTGTCTATTGAAACACCACGCTCTTTCCTCCACGAATGCCTATGATGCCACTGGAGAAATATTATAGATAGAAAAATATCAAATCCACTAATATGTAATTATATCTGCCTGATAAATGACGTAGCATTTAAAAGTTAATAAAATGTGAAATAGTAGTCCGCTAAAGATACTAAACTAGATATTAAATACTAACATTAATCACGCCAAAGAAACAGCAGGCGATTGAAAAATATATTGACATGCGTTGAGTGTCATTCTTTAGGATGTGCATAGAAAAGACATCAACGCAATCGATTAACTTAACAATAATTGTTAAGCCAACAAAATATTAAACATCAAACAATTATTATTTGATGTTTAATATTTTGTTGGTTACTCTAAAATGTATGAATGTAGTCTAAGAACAATTAAGTAGTTATTATTAATTTTAATAAATTGTATGATAAGTGCTGTTTTAAACCTACGACTTGTGAGTACCTTAATATTATCTACTTTTGAGCCATGCCATGGCTATAACGGTTTGACTTAGTAAAAAATAACGACCAAACTACATACACAAACCTTCTTCGTTCAACGTTCTTTCTTTTAGTGAAAACCGTATCTAAATTTGTTGCGTGGTTTCGAAGAAGTAAGCGCAGAAACAGACAGAGGCAGGCACAGACTTTGTGTAATACTTCTTCTTAGAGGGTCGGTGGCAAATACATAATATCAAATTTTATCTTTAGCCCAGTACTCAACAACGGCAACATCGTTCGCTGACGCAGCCATAAGGTGTGTTATACTATTTATAAAGAGATGAATTATTTCATAAACAATATTAAAGCGTTACAAAATAGGTATTCAGAGAATAATTCAGTGTCGTAGCAGTTCGTAGCACCGTAGCCGCGTGGCGTAGACGCGGAGGTTTATCCGCTGCAGTCACGTCACAGCAGATAATATTAATAATTAACTAGCTGTGCCTACGGAGCTGTCCCGTGAACGTGGTAGGGGGAAGGGTGGTAACTAATTTCCAGTTTGCAAGAGTTCGCTAGTAATAAATACTCAACTAACAAATCGTGACAGCAAACGTGTATGCAACTTATTCAGATACTTAAAATATGGGTAATATCGTAAAATCAGTGTAGATACATAAAAAAGCCACCGAATTGAGAACCTCCTCATTTTTTAAAATCGGTTTTAAAAGGTTGAAATCAAGATTGTACACTTTAAATTGAAGGGAATTTAAGTACAAATTCCGAAGAAAATTTAAAATGAGTGAAAATTTAGATTAAAAACTCCATGAACAAAACATTAGGTACCTAGTAAATAGCAGTATCGTCTATAAGAATCAGAATCTCAAATAAAATAAAGATTTGACCCTAATCGGACTGGGTGTACCTATTCATTAGGAGTTTGCAGCAGGATTTATGCCTTTGGTTGATATCAACAACGTATTACAAGGGACCTAAGAACTAATGTAATGTGAATGTACTTTCACCTCTGTTTTACCTTTCAAGGAATACAAAGGTAATAATGACTAAGTTACTAGCCTTTGCCAGCGGTGCCACCTCTATCCCACAGGAGAGACCAGACTACATAACCACTCCACTCCAGAGATAAAATTTCTTCGGTCAAACCATTGGCGTATATACCTAAGGGGTGTTTAGCGGTTCTTGACTAAAATAAATATTGGACGGATGGCACCACAAGATGCCACGGATAATCTGTGCCCCAAAATATATAATTGCTAGCACTTTGAATTGATGCCTTTTCTGCTTGAAACCTTTAAACAAGCAATCATTATCTAACGTTAGTTATGCGTTGAGGTAATTTGGTGTAGATACCGCCGTATCAGTAGCATCAATTTTACGGGGCCCCAGAGTTACAGGGTACCAAGTCCCGCCTTCTCCTTCATGGCTTGCTACGACAGTTCTATGCAATAGGCCCACATAGGTGGTAAAAACTTCCTTTTGAGTTTGCGTTAATAGACAGTTGTTTATTATGATAATTCATATTTTAAATACTAATCTAAAGTTATATACACTTAAAATAAAAATAGAAACTACTCACTAAAATATGGCGTCAAAAAATTCGTCTGCATCGCTGTCGACTGGAAGTGAGCCCAAAAGACTGGCGGCATTGTTAGGTTGTATGGCAATCTGTCTACGATGGCAATGCTTAAATCTGTCCGAGGTAAAAGCCCTTGGGTCACGCGAAGTGTCAACTAAGCAACAATATAGTATTTTATCAAAAATACTTTCTGTAGCTCATTTTTACCATTTACTCCATAAAGAAACAATGTCGGAGTTTTTGACGGGATTTTGTCGAGTGAAGTTTAGCAGCTGTTTTAATTAAACGTAAATTAATTCGTAGTGGATATTGTGATGTAAATTAGTGTAGTATTGTGTCTCAAGTGTCCACGCACCTGGAAAAGGCTTTTGTTTAAACGCCTACCAGAAAAGTACCTATTTTACTACCAAACAATTCGAAATACGTGCCAGAATTGATAAATGCTCACCAAAGGGGCTCTATGGTTTAAAAAGAAACAACCACGAAGGAGATAGTAGGGTCTGATTAGCTCGTTTCGCTCTCTCACTATCCCTTTCTAATCTAATCTGTCCCAGTTGGGGTGCCCCAAGTCCCGAAATCGCTTAGCTCGCTCTTGCATCCAAGTTCTCTTAGTAACAGAAGTAACATTGTATTTCAGGGAAACAACATTTGGTGAGCATTTATCCATTTTGGTAGGCAAAAAGAATATAAATACAACACGTACAATTATTCTGATGAGTGTATTATTATTTTGGAACTTAAAACGTTGTTCTTTAGGCACCTGAGTGGGTTTATTTTATTTAAGGTTAACATATTTTACTTGGTAAAAATTGAAGCTCCTGGAAAATATGTGGAATAATTAAAACAGGCGCGATCTCGGTTATGTGGAGCTGAGAATTTTATTTTAGAATTGACTACCTCATTCGAAACTTGTCGAGAAGGACGAATCGATATATTTGTTACCAGATACTCAAAAAACCATTAGAATGTGTTACATCCGCATTCTAATGCAAAACACAAGAAATTAAGAACGTAAGACTAGGCAATTTGGTCAAAAGACTATAGCCTCCCCTTCGGGGTAAATTAAAAAAAAAATAATGGCACTGCACTGACGTTTCTGATTCTGCAACCAGCTGTTGACACAAACTGTTATGTTGTTTATTTTTCAAGATAGATAAATATTAATCATTATCTAAAACCCAGGCTAAGTAAAAGGTACTACGTGTGCCTTTTATTCGATAGATCTCTGTTCTTCACACTAGCAAAAATGTCGAAACAAAGCATAATGTTTCATCCGATAATAAGCTCAATACAACGAATAGCTCTGTATGAAACCAAAGCCGTAAGTAAATCATTATTTCTGAGGAATAAACAGTTTTTATACTCTAGGCATCATGTATACATAGGATGTCTTGAGTTTAACAAAAACAAGGTCTTACATGTTTCCAAGCAAATAGTCTGTAGGAGACGACGAAAGTATTATTTTAGGGGGTGTATTNCAAAAGACTGGCGGCATTGTTAGGTTGTATGGCAATCTGTCTACGATGGCAATGCTTAAATCTGTCCGAGGTAGAAGCCCTTGGGTCACGCGAAGTGTCAACTAAGCAACAATATAGTATTTTATCAAAAATACTTTCTGTAGCTCATTTTTACCATTTACTCCATAACGAAACAATGTCGGAGTTTTTGACGGGATTTTGTCGAGTGAAGTTTAGCAGCTGTTTTAATTAAACGTAAATTAATTCGTAGTGGATATTGTGATGTAAATTAGTGTAGTATTGTGTCTCAAGTGTCCACGCACCTGGAAAAGGCTTTTGTTTAAACGCCTACCAGAAAAGTACCTATTTTACTACCAAACAATTCGAAATACGTGCCAGAATTGATAAATGCTCACCAAAGGGGCTCTATGGTTTAAAAAGAAACAACCACGAAGGAGATAGTAGGGTCTGATTAGCTCGTTTCGCTCTCTCACTATCCCTTTCTAATCTAATCTGTCCCAGTTGGGGTGCCCCAAGTCCCGAAATCGCTTAGCTCGCTCTTGCATCCAAGTTCTCTTAGTAACAGAAGTAACATTGTATTTCAGGGAAACAACATTTGGTGAGCATTTATCCATTTTGGTAGGCAAAAAAAATATAAATACAACACGTACAATTATTCTGATGAGTGTATTATTATTTTGGAACTTAAAACGTTGTTCTTTAGGCACCTGAGTGGGTTTATTTTATTTAAGGTTAACATATTTTACTTGGTAAAAATTGAAGCTCCTGGAAAATATGTGGAATAATTAAAACAGGCGCGATCTCGGTTATGTGGAGCTGAGAATTTTATTTTAGAATTGACTACCTCATTCGAAACTTGTCGAGAAGGACGAATCGATATATTTGTTACCAGATACTCAAAAAACCATTAGAATGTGTTACATCCGCATTCTAATGCAAAACACAAGAAATTAAGAACGTAAGACTAGGCAATTTGGTCAAAAGACTATAGCCTCCCCTTCGGGGTAAATTAAAAAAAAAATAATGGCACTGCACTGACGTTTCCGGTTTCTGATTCTGCAACCAGCTGTTGACACAAACTGTTATGTTGTTTATTTTTCAAGATAGATAAATATTAATCATTATCTAAAACCCAGGCTAAGTAAAAGAAGGTCTCTACGTGTGCCTTTTATTCGATAGATCTCTGTTCTTCACACTAGCAAAAATGTCGAAACAAAGCATAATGTTTCATCCGATAATAAGCTCAATACAACGAATAGCTCTGTATGAAACCAAAGCCGTAAGTAAATCATTATTTCTGAGGAATAAACAGTTTTTATACTCTAGGCATCATGTATACATAGGATGTCTTGAGTTTAACAAAAACAAGGTCTTACATGTTTCCAAGCAAATAGTCTGTAGGAGACGAAGAAAGTATTATTTTAGGGGGTGTATTGTTATACCTATTTTTCAACATCGCAGCAAGCTGAAAATAAAAATATGTGTGTCTATCATATTAGAAAACCAAATACTAGAATAATCCCAAAATTTTAAAATGAATACATTACAGAGATTTTATTTGATTGGCTCGAATAACACTGAAACAAGGTTTCGTGTCCTCAAGATTGATAGGACAGACCCACGAGAGCTGATACTGGTTGATGATAAGTTTGAGTACAACAAGCAGGAGATACATCAGCTGCTCAACATGATAGGCTTTGGAAACAGATTGAGAACAACAGGACTCAACAAACTTGTGTCAGCATTTGGAATTGTTGGTAAATATAACTAGATTCCAATCTTTGTATACTTTTACATACTTTATTCTAGACAATGCATGTAATGATGATGAAGTGATGGTTAAGTGGATGTATATCATGCATCCACTTCATATCACTTCTATGAATTCAGATCCAAATAGTAACATTAACATTCATCATTTCCAGGTTTCATAAGATTCTTAGAAGGATACTACATAATATTAGTCACCAAAAGAAGAAAGGTGGCAGTCATTGGTTCACATTCCATCTACAAAATAGAAGATACAGCTACAATATACATTCCTAGTGAGAGCAACAAGCCTCCCCATCCAGATGAACAGAGATACTTGAAGATGTTTCTAGCCATAGACTTATCAACTAACTTTTATTACAGCTATAGTTATGATATCACTCACACTTTGCAAATGAACATGGCACCACCTAGACAGCTTGCTCCAGCCTTGTTTCCTAAGCCTGTAACTGCTGCTGTATACCACTTAAACTTAAGGTCTACGTCAAGCCAGGACTTGCAGGAGAAGTGTGAATGTCACAAGTATGATGATAATGATGAAGATATATTTGAAACTTGGAAGAGTCAACTGCAACAAAGACAAAAGACTGGGTAAAAT
The DNA here is from genome assembly GCA_002192655.3 of Mamestra configurata. Classification (NCBI taxonomy): domain Eukaryota; kingdom Metazoa; phylum Arthropoda; class Insecta; order Lepidoptera; family Noctuidae; genus Mamestra; species Mamestra configurata. Next base: position 22,508 of record NDFZ01004140.1, read on the forward strand.
AAAATTATGTAGAATAAAATTACTATTATGATAAATTCTCTGTCTCCTGCCATTATAAGGTACAAAATATGTCTTTGAAATTCCTCTTTATGCATTTTTTATCATAATATTGTAGTTTAACAAATTCTGCCATTTTTCCTATAAATGTGGGATTTGTTTTCAAAGAGGTAAATAACTAATATTTAAAATAATCTTTCTGTATTATTCCAGCTGCCAACCAAACAGGTTAGACTTTGGTGTTCGTACAGTACCTGAATGGCGATTTGTGTGGAACAGTCATTTACTATCTGCTGTCCATTCACACCTGCATCCTGACTGGATTCTTTATATAGTCCACGGGTTCATAGAACAGAGTAATTTGAACATATTTGGAAGACCCATATACCTGACATTGATAGCTAGAAGAAGCAATAGGTATGCTGGTACAAGGTTCTTGAAGAGAGGTGCAAATATGCATGGAGATGTAGCTAATGAGGTGGAAACTGAACAGATTGTTCATGACTCTATGGTTTCTTCATTTGCTGCTGGCAGGTAACAATACTTAGTTCAATTCTTAATTTCTTTACAAATGTTTTCCAATGTGTGTATGAGTACTAACATAATCATTACTTTACAGATTCAGTTCCTTTGTTCAAATGAGAGGATCCATACCCAGTTACTGGTCTCAAGATGTCTCGAAAATGGTGCCAAAACCTGCAATATCTATAGATTTAAGTGATCCTTATGCAGAAATACCTGGCAAGCATTTAAACAATCTGATGAGAAGATACGGATCACCAATAATGTTCCTGAATTTGGTTAAGAAGAGAGAGAAGAAGAAACATGAATCTCTACTGACAGATGTGATAAGCAATGGCATAAAGTATTTGAATCAGTTCTTGCCTCCTGAACACGCTGTGCAGTATTACCACTTGGATATGGCAAGAACGAATAAGAGATCTGATGCTAAAGTGTTGGATAAGTGAGTTCAATATTGTAGTTCTTGTCACACCACAACTATAAGAAAATATTATAGCCTTCATCAATGACTACAGCTCACAACAGGGTTAATCATCACGTCATTGAGAAGCCCCGATCCACCCCAGCTCCCCAAGGAAGGCCAGCAACACCTTGCTGTTACTAACTATCTCACAGAGGGTACCTGGGTTTCCGAAGTACTTAGCCTTGTAATGTGCGACTACCGGGCATCTTAGAAGCAGATGCGCTGCTGTCTCGTCCTCCTCCATGCAGGCTCTGCAGAGTGGGCTGTCAGTGACTCCTATGACATAGAGGTGTTTATTAAAAGTCCCATGGCCAGTTGTGACGGCTGTGACTGTGCGCAACTGTTGTTTAGCCAGTCTTAGGGCTTTTTTCGTAAAACGGCCATCAATAAAGGGAAGTGCCTCTGGCCTGCCTACACTCACTGTGGTCAACCCACAGCTTGTGGACTTCTCTCGTGTGGACATGTTTGTCTCTGGACCTCTCTCGGTCTCTGGACCATATCCGAATATTCAGATATCCGAAGGGGATTGGCAGGATGGGTTCAGGTCCTATCGCTGCTATACTCGAACCCCTTCTGGCGAGTTCGTCCGGTGCATCGTTGCCTCGGTGGTTACTTTGTTCAGACGTTGGTGACACTCGAGGATCAGCCCAGAGTCAACTGTGTGGCTGTCCAGAGCTTGCAGGACAGCCATGCTGTCCAATAGTATGCGTATTAAGTGGTCCTATTTAGGATGGCTAAAGCCGCCAGGAAAACACTGTTATGGACCTCCAGTGGTGTGGCGATGTGAATGTTGAGATCCCCTGAGAAGATTCCCGCACCCTTGCCAGTACCTGTTTTTGATCCATCGGTGAAGATCCGCAACTGCTCTTATAATCTCTAAGCTCTGTGATCTTATAATGTACCTAATGATATCCGTGTGCATCCCCAGATTGTCCGCCATAGCCCGCACAGTTGTCCGCAAGACGGGTATATTTCTGAGTACGAGCGGGTTCGGTGAGGTAACGGGAGTGGCGGGNCCCCTCTCGTCTTGGTCCGGTGAGCGTGCGGTGCGGCGCAACGTAACATACACCCTCCCCTCTCGTCTTGGTCCGGTGAGCGTGCGGTGCGGCGCAACGTAACATACACCCTCCCCTCTCGTCTTGGTCCGGTGAGCGTGCGGTGCGGCGCAACGTAACATACACCCTCCCCTCTCGTCTTGGTCCGGTGAGCGTGCGGTGCGGCGCAACGTAACATACACCCTCCCCTCTCGTCTTGGTCCGGTGAGCGTGCGGTGCGGCGCAACGTAACATACACCCTCCCCTCTCGTCTTGGTCCGGTGAGCGTGCGGTGCGGCGCAACGTAACATACACCCTCCCCTCTCGTCTTGGTCCGGTGAGCGTGCGGTGCGGCGCAACGTAACATACACCCTCCCCTCTCGTCTTGGTCCGGTGAGCGTGCGGTGCGGCGCAACGTAACATACACCCTCCCCTCTCGTCTTGGTCCGGTGAGCGTGCGGTGCGGCGCAACGTAACATACACCCTCCCCTCTCGTCTTGGTCCGGTGAGCGTGCGGTGCGGCGCAACGTAACATACACCCTCCCCTCTCGTCTTGGTCCGGTGAGCGTGCGGTGCGGCGCAACGTAACATACACCCTCCCCTCTCGTCTTGGTCCGGTGAGCGTGCGGTGCGGCGCAACGTAACATACACCCTCCCCTCTCGTCTTGGTCCGGTGAGCGTGCGGTGCGGCGCAACGTAACATACACCCTCCCCTCTCGTCTTGGTCCGGTGAGCGTGCGGTGCGGCGCAACGTAACATACACCCTCCCCTCTCGTCTTGGTCCGGTGAGCGTGCGGTGCGGCGCAACGTAACATACACCCTCCCCTCTCGTCTTGGTCCGGTGAGCGTGCGGTGCGGCGCAACGTAACATACACCCTCCCCTCTCGTCTTGGTCCGGTGAGCGTGCGGTGCGGCGCAACGTAACATACACCCTCCCCTCTCGTCTTGGTCCGGTGAGCGTGCGGTGCGGCGCAACGTAACATACACCCTCCCCTCTCGTCTTGGTCCGGTGAGCGTGCGGTGCGGCGCAACGTAACATACACCCTCCCCTCTCGTCTTGGTCCGGTGAGCGTGCGGTGCGGCGCAACGTAACATACACCCTCCCCTCTCGTCTTGGTCCGGTGAGCGTGCGGTGCGGCGCAACGTAACATACACCCTCCCCTCTCGTCTTGGTCCGGTGAGCGTGCGGTGCGGCGCAACGTAACATACACCCTCCCCTCTCGTCTTGGTCCGGTGAGCGTGCGGTGCGGCGCAACGTAACATACACCCTCCCCTCTCGTCTTGGTCCGGTGAGCGTGCGGTGCGGCGCAACGTAACATACACCCTCCCCTCTCGTCTTGGTCCGGTGAGCGTGCGGTGCGGCGCAACGTAACATACACCCTCCCCTCTCGTCTTGGTCCGGTGAGCGTGCGGTGCGGCGCAACGTAACATACACCCTCCCCTCTCGTCTTGGTCCGGTGAGCGTGCGGTGCGGCGCAACGTAACATACACCCTCCCCTCTCGTCTTGGTCCGGTGAGCGTGCGGTGCGGCGCAACGTAACATACACCCTCCCCTCTCGTCTTGGTCCGGTGAGCGTGCGGTGCGGCGCAACGTAACATACACCCTCCCCTCTCGTCTTGGTCCGGTGAGCGTGCGGTGCGGCGCAACGTAACATACACCCTCCCCTCTCGTCTTGGTCCGGTGAGCGTGCGGTGCGGCGCAACGTAACATACACCCTCCCCTCTCGTCTTGGTCCGGTGAGCGTGCGGTGCGGCGCAACGTAACATACACCCTCCCCTCTCGTCTTGTACCGGTGAGCGTGCGGTGCGGCGCAACGTAACGTACACCCTCCCCTCTCGTCTTGGTCCGGTGAGCGTGCGGTGCGGCGCAACGTAACATACACCCTCCCCTCTCGTCTTGGTCCGGTGAGCTTGCGGTGCGGCGCCGCACCGCACCCTATGGTATACCATGGACATTGGTATGTATTACGCCGCAGCGGCACCGCTCAGGCGCCGCGCCGGAGCAGCTCCGTATCGTGTGGCCTCTCCCTGAATGCTGCTATAGAAGCATGCAACAAATTCGGGTCTGGCAATGTGCTACTAAACTCTAGTGCGGGCACTCAACTAGGACTATACGTCCACATCTTCTCGGTATTTGGGCAATGCAAAATAAACTCGTAAGTCCATTTCAATAAGTGTTTTTTTTTAAACAATTTTACTGCGATATTCGCACAGATATGCTTTACACTTAGAGCTATAGCTTCTGTCTGAGAGAGAGTACTGACAGAAGCTATAGCTCTAAGTGTAAGTTGTGATTCTTAAATCCTGATCTCCTTAACTTTTCCAGTTATATGCCTTAGGACTGCTAGGAGAACCAAATATAGAGTTTGATTCAGATTGTGCTAGACTACTTGAAGGATTGTATGAGGACCATGGTGATACACTGGCCTTACAATATGGAGGGTCGCAGCTTGTACACAGGTACGTTAAATTATATAACTTATGCTTGCTAAGTAAACAGGAATAAACTCATTATTCCTTATTCGTTTGTCAACTACTACAATCGTTATTGCTAAGCATGGGGCCATGGGTTGGATTCCCGAGTCAAGCGAAATGTTGTGAGGTGGAAATCATCTGCAATTTCTCAGTAGCAGCCCAGATCCTGGATTTATGGCTGGATGGCAATGCCACTATACCATCAATATTAATCACCAATAAAAAATAATAATAATAATTTGTTACAGAATAAAGACGTATCGTAAAACAGCGCCTTGGTCATCACACGGTAATGATATAATGCAAACTCTGAGTAGATACTACTCCAACACATTCTCTGATGCTGAAAAACAAAACACGATGAACCTGTTCCTGGGACTGTTCGTCCCCGATCCATCCAGAGCACCCATTTGGGAGTACCAGAGTGATTATTATCTACATCACCCTGAAGCAATGGTGTATATTCCTAGAAACAGGTAAATATAATATTACAAGTACTTCGCCCGCGACTTCGTCGGCGCGGATATACGTACTTTCCTTTACAAACGAGGGGGAATGTTAGGTAGTTAAATAATGATCATAATTATTTTTATTGGTAATAACGCGTGTCGGTTGCATCATAAATTCATGAGCGTCCTTAGTCCTTTCCATATTCATTAGTTTATGAAACGTAGTTTCTGAATATTAACCTTTTTTTTTAGTTAACAAAAACGTAAATGTGTAAATTACTTATTAATAGACTAAACGTAGGACAGTTCCCTTAAACCACAACATTTTTCTTACTTAACATTTTTATACCTTTTTTTTTTTCAATGTCGGTGGGAAGTCGGGCGGAGGGGTCTGTCAGACTCTTACTGACTAAAACCACCCCTGTGTTCCATCTCCCACCTAAGCCGGGGATCGCGGGAACGTATGCGACTTCCGCAATCCCCGGCTGGTGCCCCGCCCCGCCCCGCCTCTGCGGGCCACCTCGCGTCGGCGGGGGGAGTGAGGTGTTTGACTCCCCCCGCTACGTCAAAGAGGGGCGCACGGTAACACCACGCGCCGCCACCTCGGGTCCGGATGAACGGCCATCCCCAAGTCCGCCGCCCCTGGACCCAGTTAGGGGCCCTCCGACGCCCGATGCGCCTGCTGCGGGCCGGGAGAGCGGTCGATATTTCCCTCTCCCTTTCCGCAGCCTCCTTCTGCGCGATAACTGTCTCCCACCGCGTCCCAGGACTCCTCACCGCCGACCATAGCATGAACTACGGCCGGCAACGAGAGGTCTCTGCTTACCACAGAGATGAGGGCACGGCGCGGCTCCTCCCAAGCGGCACACTCTGCCAGCGTATGCCGCGTCCGGCTCCCTGCCTATGCGACACAGGAACCTCCCGAAGCAGCCATGCCCCGAGAGGACCTCCGTCGCACGAAACGACAGGGAACCGTGCCTTCTCCCAAGCCAGAGGTCGAGCACTGGCCGGATGGCCTCGATGGTGATGAGGCCGGCGGAAGGGCTCGAAAGCCTGTCCCGCCATTCCGCCACCAGGACCTCGCGCAGCTGCGACCGACGCAGCTCCAAGTGTCGCTGCATCAGTCGCTCCTCGCGCCACCTGTGCAGTGACGCGAGCACTTTCGCCTCCAGGTCCCACGGCGGAGATCCGGCCAGTGCGCAAGCCGCCTCGTAAGAGATCGTGCGATATCCCCTGATGACTCTGACGGCCATCACCCTCTGCGGCTTCCGCAGAACTGTGATGGTGCTGGCCGTCAGGTCAGCCGCCCAGAAGCATTTTTATACCTGTCGTAACTCTCAAACGAAAGGTCCGATTTGAATAATTTAAATGAACATAATTAACAATAATTATCAAACCATTTAAATGGATAAGGATTAATATTATGATACCAAAATCACCAATATTCTATTCCATCTGGGTTTTGATTGAATAATTTGAACAAAAAGCGGTTATTGAGACTTAATAATAATAGTTAGACATATACCCTCGCCGACTTTTTTATAGGTACTAATGAGTACTTTAATCATGTAGTACTNATTTTCTACAACAGTTAGACATATACCCTCGCCGACTTTTTTATAGGTACTAATGAGTACTTTAATCATGTAGTACTNCTTTTGATTGAATAATTTGAACAAAAAGCGGTTATTGAGACTTAATAATAATAGTTAGTGTTGTGATATTTGGTTGGAATAGTATTAAATATATTATTAGTAAAATAAGAGTTAGAAANCTATATTTTTATGTATCGTCAATAGTTGTCTCAGCGCACGCCAGATAATGAAATTATTAGGCAGAATTTTGAATATTGACGGTGTGCGAAAACCATTTTTCCATCCAAGGATCCGTTTACTAAATATTATGCTTTAAAGTGCTAATTTTTGTTAGAGTCAAATGTCCGCCTCTGCCAGCTAAACGGTTGTTTGTGAAGACGTGAAAAAAACATGGTAGAAGCATATAACGAATTCAAAAGGAAAACTATCACAGCTAAGTAGGCTTTACAAGTTAACGAGTAATAGTCGACCAACATTTGTGACGTGCAACTACGGATCCCGTGGCCCGACACGCATTTGGCTTTTTTATATTTTTTTTTTATAATTTGGAGGAATTCAGCTGCATTCGGCTGGATGCCGAACCCAGCAGTTGAAAAAAGGGCAAAGACGATGAGGGGCGGATCCAGGATTGTCGTTTGGGGCTTGATCCCACTGAGGGTAGTTTTTTTAGCAAATAAACACTAAAAAAGCGCAAAACATTTTATTTTGCTTGACGCATCACAAGCCTCCTTTGGATTACTTGTTGTAGGTAAATTCTTGAGCCCCTTATACCTCCCCTGGACCCGCCCATGCAGACGATAATCATCATTATCATCATATCAGACGAAAGACGTCCACTGCTGGACATAGGCCTCCCCCAAAGGGGCGTTGCCATAATCGCCACGCTTGGCCGGTGGGATAATACTGGAATCGAAATCGAAAATATCGCTTTCTCTGTACGGGTAACAAAGACCAGGCACGAAACAATCTTCTGCATAATCAGCTTTATAATATAAAATAAATTTTGTCAACTATATGTTTATTTTTGTATTTTTCATACAACATTTTGTTTTGTGCGCAGATCACTAACCAAATGGTGGGATGACGATGTTCTCCGCCACCTGCCTATGCCCTGTAACGAGATGAGGAAGCTGTGCTGTGAGATCATCGGCATGCAGGGCGACAGCAGCAGCACTATTGAGATGGTGGACCCTTACCACGACTATAACAGGCCCTTTGAATACACCGTATTGATGGAGTGCTTTGAATTTAAGGTGAGAATAAGTAGCTCTTCGTCATTCGTATCAACCTCACAAGTGTTAAGGGTCTATAGACACACATTCCGCAATCATTTACGATTTATTGAATGTACCCTTAATACTGAATTGTGTGTTTTTTTTTCACAGAGCACTACAACTATGTGCTAAATCTCTACTTACGCAAGTTTCTGATTGTTTCCCGATTTCTGATTTATGTATTTGAAGTTGTATATTTCTCAAACTCTGTTTTAGCCTCAAAACCTTTGAAAAAGTTTGAGACGTTCTTAACTCAAATTCAAAATTCAGAAACCCCTGTAATAACGAATGACTAACTGAAGGAAGCTAAAGTTTTACTTATTTTTCACAGATGTTCCACACATTCCGTGACTTGGCTCCGACGTTTTCTGAAAGTTTTAGTCCGTTTGTAGTGCGCGGACGCGCTATGGGTCAGATCAAAGGCCCGACTTCTAAGAACCCAGTCATCAGTGGCAGATCCAGTACCACTTCTAATAATTCTAGCGAGTATGTGTCACCTTTTTTCTCATATGGAGTAAATGGAACTTGAACAGTTTTATTCTTAAAAATCCATGACCTGTTTAGCAGATTCTTATTACTATAGGGAATTGTGCTAACCAGTTTTATAACAAGTGCTAAACACATCAGATTTTTTAAGTACAAAGGCGTTAATAAGAGGGGTGACTGTTTGTTTGTCACGCCACATCCTGCTCATCGCTAGGTACTGAATAAAATTGTATTAATATTTACAGCTCAAATGGTGATTCGTCGTCTGACGACGACTTCACAAATTCAACTCCAAGCACACGTTTATCAGTTCCATCGCCGCTTACAGTGGTGGCAAAAGTATTAAAAGCCAAAGAGGTAGAGGAAAATCCCATGTTCCCTGCTATTAAGCGAAGGAACAGGGTTCTCTTGAGTGAGCCTAGCAAGAGAGATATGGTCATGTAAGTTTTAATTTAGTTTTAAAGTTACAATAAAAAAATAAATTGAATCTTGCTTGTTGGTGGATTAAGCTCATAACTTGCACCGCTGAGTCCGCCAATTTTCCAAAATATGCTTGTCTCAGTGCTCATTTTTCACGAACTGAGGGCCTAGCACGAATGTTTTGACGTATAGTATCGTTAACGTAAGTGAATTGTGAATATAAAAAACTAGAACCCCATAGTATTTTAGTTTTATTTTATGTGACATACACAATTTCTATCATACAAAAATATGAATATAGTAAGTATCCAATTCAAATGAATATTATGTGCTACACGAGTATTATAGTTATAGTAAATTTTACGTTACGTTACTGTATGTCAAAAACATTCGTGCTAGGCCCTCTGCTCTATTAATTTACTGCTTGTGCTGATTTTCCATCGCAGCTACCATAGCACAGTAAAATAAGTCTATAATTCAATCACATCTTAATTTTTTACTGTTTTCAGGTATAGGAGGTATGTGAACTTCGAACGACGTTCAAACCCGCGCTACAAGTCGGACATTCACGTGGTGATGACGGTCAACAGCGCGTTTACTATAGACAGCTCCGTAGAGGTCATCCCGCCGACCGTGTCGAAAACGTCTCGCGAAATCTATCAGGAATATGTTCAGAGGAATTCCGGACGAATCAAAGTGAATCCCAATTCTGTCTCTGTATATAAAAGATATGTTAATTTTAGTTTATAGATCTGTAATTTATGAGTTTAATCGCTGTTTATAATTGTAAATTAATTAAGTATATAAAAGAACAATGTAATCCGAAGATTCTATCGTTACCTATAATAAAATAAATAATTATCAAGCAAGATTTTTACCACTTATTTTACGACGAATTATTAGAATCTAAGAAAAAATAATTGTAACTTTGTAATCTGCCTGGATTTTTGCGAACAGAACGAAAATTATTTTACAAAATGATATTTTACAGTTATCGTGAGACATCTATGCATACAAACATTATAAAGGGGACCTAAAATGATCAATCGGGCCTTAGTTGGATCCGGTTAATCTGATCCAAGACAAATCGTAGAATATTTTTCGAAGAAATCTAGTAAGTTTTTTTTTTGTAAGAAAATCGTTTCCTTATCTGACCGGGCTCGGAGTATCGACGGGCCTTGGGCCGTTTTGGGCAAGTTAGGGCACAGAAACCCCACTGCAAACCTTACGCTGCACAGACAACAGTATGTGTGCGGTGCAATTTTGCAGCATTCAGTCACTGGCACACAGCACGCAAATCGCTGGCGGCGTTTTGTAGCTGTAGCGTGTGGCCTGTGTACGTTAAGGCTTAGACCGTGAAGCTGGCAACACAACTCAGTCAATGCTATTTTACCGTTTGACAGTTTTGACGTAACTGACATTTGTGATTTGCTTCGGATTTCTATTCCATTCAATTCTCGTTACATTTTTCTTGGTGGATTGTTGTGCAAAATTGAAGCTGAAATAAGGGGGCGGATGGCTGTTACATGCATGTAAGTGACTAATAGTCTTGTAATCATGGCTATGTCAAAGGGATTTAAAGTCCTGGAGAAATCGGCTCCTCCGAATCCGTACAGTATAATATTGCAACACAGAAATAAAGACTCGGCACTTCTCTTTGAATCTCAAGCCGTAGTCTCGCTTTCGTCTCAAGAAACAGAAACACTACGGAAGCAATATCACAAAATAGCCGACGCATACGGGGTTCTGGGTGTCTTGCAGTTGAATTCTGGCGAGAGCTGTATGCTCTACCTGGTCCTTGTGACGGGATGCTGCTCGGTTGGTAAGATTGGAGATGCTGAAGTTTTTAAAATTACCCAGACCCAATTTCTACCTTTATTTTATCATACGCAAGGTGAAGATAAAGTTTCGGAAGTAAGAAAATTAATAAACTCTGGGACCTTCTACTTTTCATGGAATTCTGGTAAAACTCCCCATCTGTTTGATCTCACTCTATGTGCTCAAAGAAAAAGCAAGGGAGCTAGCCCTGATAACAGATTCTTCTGGAATAGAACTCTGTTTATACATTTAATAAGATATGGAATAGATTGTGAAGAGTGGTTAACTCGAGCTATGTGTGGCTCAGTGGAAATAAGAACTATTTATGTTGGACACAGACAAGCAAGAGCAGTGCTGGTGTCTCGACTTAGCTGTGAGCGTGCTGGGACTAGGTTTAATGTCCGAGGTTGCAATGATGATGGTAATGTTGCTAATTTTGTGGAAACAGAACAAGCAATCTATATAGATGATTCAGTTGCCTCTTATGTGCAGACTAGAGGCTCAGTTCCTCTGTTTTGGGAACAACCTGGTATCCAAGTGGGATCACATAAAGTGAAGATGTCTAGGGGATATGATGCATCTACCAGTGCATGTGATAGACATTTCTCGCAATTTAAGCGTAACTATGGCTCATTAATTGTCGTTAACCTGTTGGGGTCCAGTTTAATTGGAGGCAGTGAGGGAGAAGCTACTTTGAGTAATGCATTCCAAAAACACTTGAATGACTCTGCCCACAATGATGTAGTTCAAATCATTTTTGATTATCATCAAGAAGTTAGAGCTTCTTCTATTGAAAATGCTCTAGCAAAATTTAGGAAAATAATCGAAAAACACTATGATGACATAAGTATTTTTAGTGCTAAAAGTTCAGATATCTACAATATTCAAAAAGGAGCTATAAGAACCAATTGCTTAGATTGCTTGGACAGAACCAATTCTATACAAACATTTATAGGATTAGAAATGTTGGCTATTCAATTGATGCTTTTGCAATGTATTGACAAAAAACAGAATGTCAACAGGTTTGAAGAAGTTTTCAAACAGATGTGGGTCAATAATGGAAATGAAATATCAAAAATTTATGCAGGTACTGGTGCCATCCAAGGAGGCTCTAAACTTATTGATGGTGCAAGATCTGCAGCGCGAACAATCCAAAATAATTTACTAGATAATTCTAAACAAGAGGCTATTGATATTTTACTTTTGGGGTCTACTTTGAACTCGGAACTTGCTGATCGTTCAAGAATATTGCTACCTTCAAACTTATTGCACACATCTACACCAGTGCTCAGGGAAATGTGTCGTAGAGCAAGTGAATTTACACAACCAACTACAATTCGAATCACTATTGGCACATACAATGTGAATGGAGGCAAACATTTCAGGAGTCTTGCCTACAAAGATGTTTCATTAGCAGACTGGCTGCTGGATTGCCCTAACTCAGCTTTAGTCAATACTGTCAATTTAAAAGAACACCCATCTGATATATTTGCTATTGGCTTTGAAGAAATTGTGGACTTAAATGCTAGCAATATTATGGCAGCTAGCACAGATAATGCTAAGGCTTGGAGTGAAGAATTAGAAAAAGTGCTTTGCAGAGATGCTCCATACACTTTACTCTCAAGTCATCAACTAGTAGGGGTCTGTCTGTTTATATTTGTCAGGAAAGATCTGATTCCACATATCAGGGATGTGGCTCTGGATTGTGTCAAAACTGGACTTGGTGGCACTACAGGAAACAAAGGATCAGTTGGCATTCGAATGGTCCTTTATGGAACATCTCTGTGTTTTGTTTGTGCTCATTTCGCTGCCGGTCAATCTCAGGTTACAGAGCGTAATGCAGATTATACCGAGATAACGCGAAAAACCGCCTTCCCAATGGGCCGCTCTCTATACTCCCATGATTATGTGTTCTGGTGTGGTGATTTTAACTACCGTGTTGATCTCGACAAAGATGAAATACGTTTATTAGTGTCACAAAATAATTTACAACGAATTTTAGACCATGATCAGTTGTTACAACAAAAAGAACAAGATTTGGTGTTCAAAAATTGCTTTGAGGGTGAGATAACATTCCCTCCTACTTACAAATATGATCTATTCAGCGATGATTATGATACTAGTGAAAAATGTCGTGCTCCTGCTTGGACCGATCGAGTATTATGGAGAAGCAGGAAGCACACTATTGACCCAGAGGGCACATCGGAATTACAAGCAGGAAAACTGCTACATTATGGCCGCGCAGAACTGAAACAAAGCGATCATCGGCCGGTTATCGCAATTCTAGAGATCGAAGTACTACAAGTAAGCTATACAAAATGCATGGAGGTGTTTTATGAAGTAGTGAAAGATCTTGGACCTCCTGATGCTAGTATAATTGTACAACCTTATGAAGAGTACAATAGCGAAGATTGCCCATTTGATGATAACGTGGTGGCTGCTGTTTTACAGGAATTATCTACGATTGGTGAAGTTACTTTGGTGCGTTTTATTGATGATGCTTGTCTTAGTATAACTTTTAGAGAAGGGCAAAATGCTCTTGCAGCTGCACAGAAGTCGCAAATATCTGCTTGTTCGATCCCATTACAAATTACTTTAAAAACCCCTAATTGGATCGATATCGTTCGATCTGAAATAGGATTGTGTTCAAACAACACTGTTCCATTATCAGGAGAAGCTCAACCAGAGCGTCCTCTCAGATCTGCGCCTCCCACTCCACGCAGACAGCAGCCTAGCAGACCCCCCGCACCTTCACCGACACCTCTGGTGCCATCCAGAGCCCCGGCAATAAGTCCGGCGCGCCCTCCGCCACCACGGCCCGCGCCTCTGCCGCCGGACGCGGGTAAGACTGCTGCGCAGTCGCCGGTGGCTTCTCCGCCGGCGGACAGTGTGCCGCCGCCCACGTGCGCGCCGCCACCACCGCCGGAAAGAAGCACGCCGCCCCCGGCCGGCCCGTCGCCCCCGGCCATTCCTTCGCCCCAACCGGCCGGCCCGCCGCCGCCCGTGCCCGCCAGGCAGGGAGCTCCACCACCGTTGCCCGCGCGCCCTCGACCATCGTAATTATCTTAAGTTAAGGCTTACGTAAGATGTTGGAATAATGTGTCTGTATTTATTTATTAATTGTATGTTACCTTAATTTATTTATACATTTTCTCTTTTATTGTAGTTCCGTGTTCTTTTTACTTGTTTTACATACGAATACAACTGCGATACAATCGCTGCTAAAATACATTTCGACGTTGATAACACCAGTAAAAAAAAACAGTATGTTTTTATTATCTCGTACTGTGAACACATAATTCATAATTAAGTTTTCCTGGTTTGCCTGGAAAAATCACGGTTGTTCTACAATTATGAAAAGCAAAGTTTTTTCGGACTGACTGGCATTTCTTTTACAAATGGACTTAGGAGATATAAATGATGATTAAAATAAAGTGGTGTTGAAGTGTCCTCCTTTAAAAAGAATCCGGCCAAGTGAAGGTCGGACTCAAAGGGTTCCTTACCATTACCTATAAAAACTGCAAAAGAATAACGTGTGTTGAATGCCCCCCCCCCCCCCTAAATATTTGTTTTATTAAAATTTAATTATTTATAGTACGGAACCCTAAAAAACGGTCAAATCGGGAAGACTAATTTAGACTAAAAATCGTCATAAATTTTATGCTCAAAAAGGACGCGGGGTATTAAGAATTCCAATTTAAAATAAATTGAGATTTTTTATACACGCACGTGATATTTTGATGATCAGCAACTAAAATAACGCGACAACAGTATTTAGGTCGTAGCAATTTTTTTTTCTGCCCGCGATGTTAGACCAGAACTTTAACCAAATAAAAATGTGATTTTCTCCGCTTTTAGATGTGATATATAAAAATAAAATGTTTGCTATCTGCAAACATTTTATTTTTCATTTAGGCATCCTGATTACTAAATAATATTAAATCAAATCAGATATTTCTCTAGTGTTGACTAGTGTAATTAATTATAATTATCAACGTCGAAATGTATGTTAATTATAATTAACACACTTACCTACTGATTACTTTTAATGTTTTACGTAATGTAGGTACACTATATGGGGCCTAGCACGAATGTTTTGACGTATAGTAACATTAAAGTAAGTGAATTTTGAATATAAAAAACTACAACCCCATAGTATTTTCGTTTAATTATATGCGACGTACACAATTTTTATCATACAAAAATATTCAATGAACATAGTATCCAATTCCAATAAATATTTTTTGCAAAACCTGTAGGTATTATAGTTATAGTAAAATATTACTTTACTATACTTACGTCAAAAACATTCGTGCTAGGCGAACTAAGATTTTAGAAAATCCTCTTTTCTCCGTGGTTTTGTATTCGATATTATTTTTAGATTAAAACTACGTAATCAGCTTTACTTGAAAGCTGATTACGTAGTTTAAGAAATTAGAGTCTGCCTTTTATTAAATATTTTTAAAGCATGGTAAAATAATAGTTGTATTTTCAGTTTCACAGGTTGCTTCTCATATTGATTTTTATTGCTGATGAGTTAATCGACACACTTGTTCATCGGAGAATAGTATTATCTAATTGTGCGTGTTTGTGAGGTGTGATGTTAAATATTTATGTGTTAATTATCAATCTGTATCGATATATTAGTGTTATACTATACGTGATTATTATATGTATCAATTATAATCTCTATCATCTTTGTACTTTGTTACAAAGTAATGTTATGTTTCTAAAATCTATAATATCATTAATATCTATAGTTTTACATAATCTATGAAGATAACTGTATTCTTTTGTAAGAGTTGGAGTGGTTCCAATATCAAAATACTGTGACCCAGTTAAGCACTTGCCTGCAAGGGTTTGTTATTCGTTTGTTCAATGCCGGCAACTATAAAACCCGAGTAAGATGTTGTTTGAGTAAGACAGTAGATAATGAAATCGCCTTGCCTAGCTCGTTAATATTCATCATCATCTTCAGAGCTTCTTAATAATTCGTTTAAGAAAAAAAAACAAAATAGGCGATCTGAAAGGCTGTCGTCATTGTATGTTCCTTGTTAAAACGAAGTCGTCCCATCCGAAGGTACTTCGTGCTCACGAACAAATGATCAAAGTGAAAGAACCTAGTTATTTCCCTAGCAATTATATAATGTCGGTTTCGGGGCTACATAGACACCGGACCTAGTATTACTTTCATATTCGGTATAATATCTTTTAGCGTGTTGTTGTGTACTGTTGTTAATTTCTATGTTTGTACTGACTATAACCGCCGCGTTTCCACCTGCAATTTACACTACGGGGCACGATCGAGCGATTGATCACATTTTACCTGGGTAGCCCACAATGGAGTGAACAGCGCTGTTGTTATGAGTGCATTGTATGTTGAATCTTCTTTCATTATCGAGTTTTGGCGCCCACGACTAAAAATCTCTAAGTTCCCAAACCAAGCAGTTGTTTACGTATTTCAAGAATTCCATAACATGTGTTGACTGCATGAGTTCTATGGTATGTATTATGGTAGTTGTATGCATGGTATTGTGCTCTCACTATGACACCTGACACTAATCTCATTCTTTCATGATTTATTGTTTCATCAGTGGGGTTGTAACAAGACAAAGTGACAATGATAGGGAATATTGCTACATTCTCATACATTTTTTTTCCCAACAATTATTCCTGAGCCAAAAGCTCCCCCTAGTCTTTAATATGTATTCAAGAGTTTGGAGATCTGAACGCCAGAATTGGTTTGAAATAACATGGCTAGCATATCGCTCGTGGCAGCCTCACACATATGGCAATGGGTCTCCATCAGCTTGGGTGAAGCAGCTCAGGACAAGGTGTGTACCCACCCATATGGCAATTGGTTTCTCTCTACTTAACCATATCCGTGAAAACTTCTTCTATCCAGGGAGAGTATTTTAAAGGTTGGTTTTCTTTGTATTCTGGCTGCTTCATATCACTAGTATATGCGAAATACGTTTTCCTCTTCTTTCCAATTCCTAAGCACTCTTTTATCCGTTCACCTTGAGAATAGGACACTGTTCATAAATGAAAACGTATTTTGTTTTGAATTTTCCCATATTTCTATGGTCAGATAAAATATTATATCCTCTTTGAGAGCACTAGTTTCTTTCATATTAAACTCATGAATCTCCTGTAGTGTGTGGAGAGTGACAAGTTCGACGTCATTTTATATCCTTGTTTGAATATTGAATACCATCGGCTTTGGTAGCAACTTGCCTTTCTATTTTATACACTATCTGGGTTGTCTCCCTCCTCCAGCTTCTTTTAATTGGCCAGAATATCCATTGGTTTTATTGTGCTTGGAGGGTCGGTTGGAGGATACAATTCAGATATGTCCATTTTTTTTCCATCCAATAAAAGATCTGATTCCCACTTAGCCAGTTCTTCTTTCAGCCAGTAACTAGGGAAAATACTCGTTACATCTAGATGGGCTAGATGCAGGTCATCATTTATTTCTAAGTTGCGCAAGACAATTTGCCTTTCCAACTAAAATTTTGTTACTTTAGTTTCTCCAAGGGATTTTTGTTGTGATCGAACCATTTCCCAATGAATTCACCAGTGTTTATTATGAACATGTCAGCATTCATTGGTGCCCCAGCTTTTGCCATAAGGTAATTGTGCACATCTCTCTTATTAAAAGTGCTTTCAAGATCCACCAGATCCCATTGATGTGAGATTTCCTTCAAGTCCCATTCCTTACAAATCTCTTTCAATTTTGAACCCTTGAGAGGCATGTGATTTAGCATTTTGAAGCGGAAATCTGTCATATCAGTATCATTCTCGCCTTCCAGCACCCTCTTATCTTCTGTGGTAGCAGTACTATCACTTCAACTAGTAGTGTGAGGAGCCATCTCTTCTGTCGCAGTAGGGCTTCTTGATGTACCAGGGGTTGGATTGTCGTAAATTGAAACTAAGAATTTTTCTAACCTGAAGGTCAGTTCCCTTTCTTTTTGAGGGGACATTTTTGGGTTTGTGCATTTCCCTGTTACACAATAACATGCATATCATGATATGAAGCATTAATCCTTCTCTCTCTCCTTTCCGCTAAAACGATACCATTTTTGATGCCTCTTCCCAAATTGTTCTATTATCTCTAGAGGGTATAGTTGGTTACCCAGAAGCAGTCTTGAATAGGAGTCCATAATCCATAAAATAAATCCATAAATCCATGGTCCGGAGCGAGGAGGCTTGGGAAGCGGTCACCTCCTTTTGCGAAGCAGTAATGCTAGCGAAGGAGGAGGCGGGCGAGGGAAAGACAAGGCCTTCGCCCCAACCGTCGCTACAGAAGACGCCCCGGGCGTCGGGAGACGCAGGGCGATCCCTGGCCACCGTAGGCGTGGGTGGCTCGCTGTCCGGTCACCACCAGGCCCAAGTCGATGGCGCGTTGTGTTCCACGCGCGTCTCAAAGAGATGTCAGCATAGAAGACGGGGCCCGCTAGGGCCAGAGCCTGCTAGGGCCAGAGCCTACCAGGGTTGCGGAATTTGTTCGAAAGATTCACTGCGGCCCTGGAACGCTTCTAGCTTTAGAAGGAACACGGATGGTTTTTAGTCAGTAAGAGTCTGACGCGCCCTTCCGCTCCACCCAGAGCGGAAGAAGTCATTTGAAGATTTCCCATCCTTAAAAAAAAAAGCCCACAATGTAATGCAACTTGCATGCAACCTTGTTGTAGGTGGAAACGACTAATTAACTTAACTTAAGTACTTACTTATAATTTTAATGATTCTTATCAGTGGCGTAGCTAGTCTCAAAGGGGCCCTGTATCAAACATTTTTGGGGGCCCCGTTTTTAGGGGTATTGTATTTAAACAAAATAGGTCCTACTTGCTCAGAACTGTCTTGGCAGGCCACGAAGGAGATGACGCGACTATATGTATAGATTTGCGTCCACACGTCGGGGCCCTTATAACCCGGGGGGCCCGTATATTTTATACGGCTGATACGGCGGTAGCTACGCCCCTGATTCTTATGTACCTATGAAGAAACCTATTTGAAATTGACACCATTACAGGCGGATGCAAACAGGTAAATACACAGATAATACCATTATCAGAGCAGTACAACGTCCTTGCGATACTCACATAATCGTGCTTGTTTGAAAAGTATTTTGTTATCTATATAAATATTGATAAACAATATCCATAACTTTCTTAAGACCTACATGAAATGCAAGGGACTATTGGCCCTTTAGTAGATTCCCTTACAGACATACCGTGATTGGTCTGGTTTTTAAAGGTTTCACGATTTAATCTAGGCAAGCACTAGAAAGATTGAAGTCGGCCGGTTGATTTATGTGTTCATAGTTCCACCAGTTATTATGTCAATCAGTGTGAAGNTAGGCAAGCACTAGAAAGGTTGAAGTCGGCCGGTTGATTTATGTGTTCATAGTTCCACCAGTTATTATGTCAATCAGTGTGAAGCTCTACCAGTTATACTTTATTAACTATACGTACCTACCTGCATATTTTTATCACATGTTTTTCCGACATCCACGCGAACGAAGTCGCGGGCACAGTTAGTACTTACTAAGTACACAGTTAGAATTTTCTGTTTATTTGGACCTAAAGTACTCTCAATAAACAAAACCGATCGATCAAACAACCGCCTGACTGGAAGTTGTCAGTAGTGTCCGCCAAGTCTGCTGATTCCGTAACCACTATGTCGGATAGATCTGCTTAATTTGATCTGGGTGGTTTAACTGCAATAGGTTATTACTTAAGTCATTGTGTGTTCTTGACAAAGAATAAAGCCGTAACTGACGTTATTATCCGTTGTTTGTGATTACCGGTAGACTCAACTAGACTCGTATTAAATTACTTATTACACTTTGTAGTTATTTGCAGGTAATTAAGTAAATGACTTGCATTTGTACGCTAGGGTGTTATCTATGTGATACTGCGTTTCTTTAGGTCTTAGCACGACAATCTCTCACGGCTTCGCTATAACTTGATTTCTCGGCTACCATTCTTGACTCAATGCACTCTTGTCGGACATTTACACCAAGTAGGTATCAAAGAATTAAATAAGTTTACTTATTACACTAGTCAACAAGATTTTGTCACAAGGAATGTGCTTACTAATTGCAAATTACCTACCTACACTTATTCCAAAATCATATTTATTTTGTTTTGATCAGGTCTACATTTTGTGTTACAGCTACTACCAGTAACATTTTCCCTTTAGCTTATAAATTCCGATTTTATATTTTTTCAATAAAGTAGCTTTTTTTTTCAGTTTACTGAGTCATTTTATTGTTATATAATGTAGAAAAAGTTTTCAAATGATTCATTTAAGTAGCTTTAATTTTATGGTGAAATTATTTTTAAAACTCAAAAAATAAATTCTGCACCATCAGATTAAAAAAATGTGAGCTTTATTTTGGCATTTTTTAATATCAAAGAGTATACTGACGTGCCGTCTGCTAAACAACCAATCCTTCAATATGATAACGTGCCTGTATTAGAATCACCTGAAAACTTCAGTTTTCGCCTCAAAGCACCACTTCAAAATCATATAACAGGAAAACTGTTCGTGTCTCAATAATTCTAATTTCAGTTCTATGATACTTAAGCATGCTCTTAACATAATTAGTTCAAAAAAATCTTGTGACACATAAAAACTGTTTTTTTGTTGACCAGTGTTATCAGCAGACATCATAGAGCGTGCGTATAGAAATAAGCAGCATTTATAGATTTAATAGTTGTGCATCGAATTTTCAAACCTAATCGTAATGTTATAAATAAGTCCATAATTGTTATTATATAAAAGATACAACGTAAACGTAACGTAATTTATACGCAAGTACATACTCAAATGTTATAGTAGTAGACTTACA
Organism: Mamestra configurata; assembly: GCA_002192655.3. Classification (NCBI taxonomy): domain Eukaryota; kingdom Metazoa; phylum Arthropoda; class Insecta; order Lepidoptera; family Noctuidae; genus Mamestra; species Mamestra configurata. The sequence goes on from NDFZ01004140.1 coordinate 42,894, forward strand.
TTGCAAATTGCAGCCGTTTCCTTCAGAGTCCTCTGATAATAACTAGATTTAGGACACTTATAGTTCATTTTACCTACTATTTATGTAATTGTCACTATTATTCAGTCATTTCTTCTGTGCTATTCATACTCTGTTTATTTTAATGTAAACTTTTGTGAGTTATTACCTACGGTAGTCGTAGTTTTACTACTTATAAGTACTAAGCTATCTCATTTTTTTTAAGAAATCATTTGATGAATGTTTTATAGAGTTCCCAGTAACGTATATAGCTCTGAATACTTTTTTATATTTATATTGCTTAGCAATTAGTAAGTATATAATTAAATATCAGTAACCTGTGTTGAGTATTAATTACATTTGTGGAACAGTGATATGAATTTAATAGGAAACATTGTCAAGATTTACTTTTTTCTTAAAAGGCTGTGTTTTGCATTTTATTCAAGTGAGATTGAATGTTGAAATCTCAGTATATTTTAAATTCGTCATGTGTGGTCAGTAATGTTGACTGAACCAATTATATGGTAAAAAGTTCCAAAAATATTTTTTTATTTTCCTTTTTAATTATATTAGTAGCTAGATTTCTTTATGACCTATTTTCAAATAAGTATATTGTTTTTATTGTGCGTGTCTTGTTCTCGAAACTGTTCACGTTATAGGTACCTGATTGTTTTCCTTTTTCAGCTACTAGAAGAACTAAGTTTACTTGGTGTTACGTATTATTATATCGATCAAATTATGTAATACTTACTTGTAATCTTACTTAATGATTAAGGTCCAAACATATTAGATTGGTGTTACAAAGTAGTGCTTTTTTGATGTTAATGCTATATGAATTCATTAAGTAGGTATGGTTTGCAATATGGCATTATAGGTGAAGGCCAGTGTTGATAATTATGTTATACAAGTTCTATCAAATATAGAATTATTTAAAACTCCTCTCGTTTTACTTTTTTCTGACAATATTTTCAAATATTTGAAATATCCTCATGTCACAGGGTAACATTAATTTAAGCGAAACTCCGAAGTAGAAAAAAATCAACTACCTAGGTATTACTGAAACTTTTTACCTACTAATCTCAACATCGGCTCAACCTTTGAGTCAAAAAGCACAGACTGCAGCCAAGAAGCGGAGCATCCTCAATAGGGTAAGGCGAAGCTTCTGAGTCTGTACAAAGCACAAGTCCGTTCCTGTAAGGAGTACCTACCTATTGCAGCCACTTATTGGGATGGCTCAGCAAAATACCAGCTTGCTGCATTGGACTTGGTGGGTCTCGGAGCAAAAATGCTTATATGCGACGAGACGTTGGTGGCTAAGCTTCACAGCCTGGCTCATGGGCGTAGTGTTGCTTGCCTGTCGGTCTTCTATAGGCTGTACTTCGGACTGTGCGCAGGAACTCCACAACTGATCCCACCATCGCCCTTTTACTACCGAAGTACCAGACGTAGGTACTACTGGGTACCATCCGCACTTTGTCGATATCCCGACTAGTCTTACTAAGCGCTTCTCCTCCACATTTATTATGTGCACAGCCTAAGTGTGGAACTCTGCCAGCATTTGTGTTCCCTTCCAGATATAACCCGTGTGCCTTCAAAGCAAGAGGCATCTTCTGGGCACGCTCGCTCCATCATAGACCTCATCCATCGGTTTCCATCAGGCGTAATCGTGGTCTAGAGCATCATATTTTTAAGAAAACGATTTTTCGAGTTCTTCATCATTTTTAAACGGTCAGGAAAGATCCAAGCTCTCTGTTCACTGATATTCTCAAAATACACCATGTTAGAGTCTCACTACGAATTTTTGGGAATAGGAACTTGGCCTTTTTTCATATTTTTGTGTTTTGGGGATTAGTTTTACTTTTAACAATTGTTAAAAAGAACGATTACTACTAACACTAGCGAGTGTCCGAATATTTGTATGCCAGTGAATGGCGAAACATGTCAGATCCTAATCCTATATTTAATAAGACCTTTTGTGTACCTACTTACCATGTTTTTATACAAATAAAAACACTACAAAGTATAAAATAACTTTAATTTCGGCAGTCGGTGTTTTTGGTTGCATTTTCGTTTTTTGATACCGTCTTCCGAAATTAAAGTTATTTTATACTTTGTAGTGTTTTTATTTGGAAGTCTGGTTCTTTTTTTGTAAAAAAGTTGTTTATTTTCCACTTTTTAGTGGTGATACCCCACAACTAAGTGACATTATTCCCATAATGAGTGGTTGTACTATTTGCCGTTAAGGAGTTTCTTTGTGTGCCTTCGCAGTCCAAGTCGACACTGTCCACACCAGCTCATAGTTAAATACCTACTTTGCTTTGGTAGGTACTAGTTTTTACTGATTTTAAGGTGAGGAGGTCGCTGGTTTATCTTTGAAGTTCACAGCAAATGCAAAATAGCTATAAGTAAGCCCAATGCAAAAAGAATCATCATGATCGGTTAAAGAAACAATAAAGTTATGCCCGAATAGATAACCCCAAAAACATGGTAATTCAGGTTGACTTGCTTGCATCTGCGTACCCCTTCACAGCGTACCGGCACAATATAAATATGGAGGTACCGGCGTGATGTTATGTTATGAACTGGTGTAATCAATTAACAGACATGCAATTTCAGCAATCCCGGAGGTTTGCTATCATATTGAAGAGTTCCGTTGCCTACCTCCGAAACCCTTCATCAGATTTTCACCAAATTGAAATGGAGCCAGTTTGGAAAAATACTCTTCTAAACAAAAAATAACCATCCAAATCGGTTGACAATTGGGAGAAAATATCGCTGATCAAACATATGTCCTGGGATCCCAGCATCAGTTTCCTATCATCAGATTCTGACTAGGTGCCAATGGGACCACCTCAGGAGTATAGGCTTTCGAATAAAAAGAGAAGAAAGAATCATCAAATTCCATTCATAATTGATGGAATGATCGCATAACAAATACTTATACAAAAAAAAAACATACCTACAGTCGAATTGATAACCTCCTTCTTTTGGAAGTCGATTGAAAATATTATATTAAGTAAGTACCTACCTATCTTATGAACCCCCAGATATCTATATGTGACGTTAAGTAGGGCTTTAACTTCTAAGCCACATTTGCTATCAAACTAAGCAAGCTAAGAAGGTCGGGACACGAAATAACTCGCTTCGTCGCCTGATTTTCACCAACTCGGGAACGGCACCCGATGTTCTCCGCACAACAGGCATGTCTCTATGCTCTGTTGGCAAATTGGCGTGTCCGGCACCGATCCGTCCACGCCAAGCAAGTAGACACTGCCCTTAATGAAACGTGCCGGATAATATCAGATTGCTTAAAACCAACAGCACAAATAAGCTCTACCCGAGTACCCGCTAACAGGCATCGCAACCTGCCATATGAACTTATGAAGAGATGTAACGTGTGCGCTATAAAAAAATACCGGGTTCCGTACCATAAACCGAAAAAAAACACGTTTCTTGTATGGGAGCCCCCCTTCATTTTTAATTTAAATATTTTTTTACTATTTTGTTGTTATAGCGGCAACAGAAATACACCATCTGAAAATTTCAATACCTACATATATACAGCCTGGTGACAGACAGACGAACAGTGGAGTCTTAGTAATAGGGTCCTGTTTTTACCCTTTGGTGGGTACCTACGGAACCCTAAAAAGGTCCAGGAATCCGATTCCCGACATACCCGATTAGGTACCTACTCGCCAAAACGTCCGGGCCAGACCACAGTCGGAATGCCTTCCTACGAACCACACAAGTAATAGGGTACCTAGTAATGGGGTATTTTACTTCCATCAGATAGATTTCCAAAAAATATTGGACACGTATTTTTTTCTATTTTCACATTATCAAAAATTAAGACGATACTGAGCGTTGAAATCACACGTGAAGTCACGTCACTGGTAAAAATTGAAGGCACCATCATAGTGACGCCACTCGTGTTTTCAACGCACTATATCGTCTTCATTTTTTGTTTAAGTGAAAAAAGAAAAAATACGTTTTTTAATTTATCTGACGGACTATTTAGATTATTTCAGTAAAATACCCTATTCATGACAAGGTACGTTAGGAGAGGAGCAAATTGTAGGAAGACAGGTAGGTAGGTACCCATCCTACGACTTCAAAGAAAAAGCCCACTTGCCTATTGGTCTTGCACTGCATTGGCCATGCGGTCTGTTCGATTCGATCGATTGCTGTCCNCAAGAAAAAGCCCAAAGAACACTTGCCTATTGGTCTTGCACTGCATTGGCCATGCGGTCTGTTCGATTCGATCGATTGCTGTCCAAGTAGGCCGCTGCAAATATTATCTGGCGATGGGGGATTATCGATCCATTCAACACCCGGTGCGAGTGTGGTGGGGTTCAGACTATGACCCATTTATTAGAGGTACCAAACGTTCCTTACACCTGCACCGTAGATTACTTAAACAACGCCTTTATGCAATAAACGTTGCTTTCTACTGGGCCCAAACAAAATAATGTGAAGAACTGTCTACATGAAAAGTAGTGCAATGGTAAGTATGAAGAATGTAAATTATTATTATATATTAAGAATTCAAATAATTCAGGTATTTTGATCACAGCTTTATCAAGTTATGATTGAACTTTTCGTTCTGAAGCCAGAAGTATTTTATTGAAATTTCTTAACTGTCATAAATTGATAATGAAATAAAAATTCAAAAATATTTTTTTATTACGTTATATATTTTCTAATCACAGTGCTGAGACACTTATAACACAGGCAACTAATACATAATTTAGTAATTGATTTATTCATGTATTTACTTCTTAGGTACAGCGTGAGAGAAGATGGTGTGGCCGACACCAGCAAGGCCAACAATGCAGAGAGCCAGGGTCAAGCGGTACAGAATAGTGTCCAGGGGACCGCCCTTCAGGAACACGGGGACATCATCCTCTTTCTGAAATACAGTAGGCAAGAAAAAAGGTTAAATATAGGTTAATAGTATTATAGGACTTCATTGAGTTGATATGAATTGATATTTTCTACCTAACCAATTTAACAGAAGTCATGACAGTAATTCAAGAGGTTGGCAGATCAGTAATAAAAAAAAACCTGGTATGATATTAACTTGAAAAAATGAAAAGATATTGTTTGAACTAGAACAGCTTTGACAGGTAAATAATATAATGTTTATGTAAAGCAATAGACAGCGGCAGCATTTACCGTTGTGAGGCCCCCCGACAGATCTTTGAGAGGCCCCGGGCGGCAGAACAATGCAAGTTTTTTTAAATTTATTTATATGTATCGAAAACAGGTATATATGATTATGTTTGTGGGTTTTCATAATGTAAAAATTTAAAATAAAATAATAATGAGCCATGAAATTTCAATTTGAAATAAAATAAAAAGCTGAAAATTGATAGATCCTGTTTTTAATTTACTATAAAATAATTTCATTTTATTGCTAAAATTATAAAGTGTTTCAAATATGACGTTTTTGAACTTGGGTTAAGAGCAAGGCTCCATGCGGTTGTATGCTTGCCAACCCCAAGGTCACCACTGCCAATAGACTTTTAAACTGATGCAGGTTACATTATTATGGGTATTTTTTATAATATTTTTCCTTTAAGGCAACCATAATTAACTTGATGCATTTAAAAAGGATAGTATATAGAGCAAGCAAAAATAAATTCAAATTAAAGGTGTAAAAATACTGAATAAGGCGCCTTACTGAAATACTAAGTGGGCAACAGTAGACTTGAAAATAAAAATTTGTATTACTAGTTATTCAATACAATCAGTATAATAATTCTTGAGCAATCTTTTTTCTACTTTAATGAAAATTTAATAGCTTGCCTGGTTAATAATATCTCATTTAAAAGTAATCTAGGTTTAAAATACTAATAAATCTTTTGTTTAAACAAAAAAGTTTTTTGGTTCTAACAAAAACAAAACACAAGATGAATGTTCGCTCATGATAAACCTACAAGCATACCTATATAGCATGTTTAGTTAGGACATACTTGAAAATGAAGATTGTAAATCTACTGGTTGATAGATTAAATACTTAAAATATCTCAGTACCTATAGGTAAAACAGAAAAGTTATGCCATAATGTTTGAAAAACAGGTACACTATAGCTATATTTATGTTTGGCACAATGGGTTTTTGACAAGTAGAGTTGAGATGTAGAATCTGATAATTACCTGGAACTGTTTCTGTTGCTGACGGATCTTCTCCGGCAGGGGAGCGTAGGGAATGTTGGTGCCAGGGATCAGCTTCCGTGATCCGGGAGCTGCGCAAGCATCGACGACAGTCGACATGTGCGAAGTGTTGTAATGGATGGTCGGGGGCTCCACTCGTTGCAAAGCAATTGGGGCCTACGTATAAGGATAATTTTATTATCTTAGTGAGTAAGGGAGCACCTAGAGATAAAAACGTAACCAAAATTTATAGTACAAACTTACCACAGGGAAAAGTGGACTCTGCAAGTGGGTTGAGGCCACCAGCCTTCCAGTTACTCGGCTTAGTTGATGATACATTTCGTCGGAGAGAGAATCTAATTTATTTTAGACCTGCAAACGCAAAGTTCCTGAAAATCGAGCGATTACGAAACAAGTAGTTATCAAGTTCGTTCTGAAACCTTAACATGTAAAAACGTGATGGACCACTGTAAAGATTTGTAAAATGAAAATAAGGCATCCACTTTTTGCATTTTAATCTAGTAACTCATTTGAATAGTTAAAATGCAATCATATGCTACTAACACATTTTATTGTATAAATATTTTCCTTGAACATTGGTGGAAAATTAATTAAATTGCTTTTCGAACGCACGTTTGACCAGCATCGTTCGGAAATATAACTTTTAGTTTCATCAATATCAATGAATCAATATTTTGTTTTTACTACATCAATAACAGAAATCATACATATAAGCTCCGACAACTAAATATATAAGTTTTTAATAAAAGAAAACTTATAAATCTAGATTACATAGCTTAAAAAACATATTCATGTTTCAAAAATTTTATCACTCTGATTTTCAAACGGAAAGTTCCGCCATATTTCTTTTTGAGTTTGACAGTTCTTTTACTTTGAGCACGTTTTAGAAGAAGGTATGTTCGTAAAATAACTAAAAAATTCGTGAATTGTGTGTAAATTTCGTGCAAAAGTACTTTCTCAAGTATTCTAGTGTTAAGTGTATTTATTTTCTAGATGTTTTCTGTGTCACATTAATCGAATATTCGAAATTCAAATCTCCGCGTGGCGTGTCATGTCTGGACATCGCTTGGCAATTGTTTCACCTAAACTTTAGGCCACCTGCCATAAAAAATCCGTAGTTGTAATCAAATATCTATCTGCTTTCAGCTACACAATGCAGATCTTCGTAAAAACCCTCACGGGTAAAACCATCACCCTCGAGGTGGAGGCTTCAGACACTATTGAGAATGTCAAAGCAAAGATCCAGGACAAGGAGGGAATCCCACCAGATCAGCAGCGACTTATCTTCGCTGGTAAACAGTTGGAGGATGGCCGCACTCTTTCTGACTACAACATCCAGAAGGAATCCACCCTTCACTTGGTGCTTAGGCTTAGAGGAGGTAAGATAAGTCATATTATCAACACAGTAACATGTTATTCAATGTGCAATATCTATAAACAAGTTGCATTTTCCAGGTACCATTGAGCCTTCTCTGCGTATCCTGGCTATGAAGTACAACTGTGACAAAATGATTTGCCGCAAGTGCTATGCTCGCCTTCACCCCCGTGCTACCAACTGCCGCAAAACCAAGTGTGGTCACACCAACAACCTGCGCCCCAAGAAGAAGCTGAAGGATTAAATTATTTTATTACTTGCAGTTGCATATCCATCTTTTAATTTGCAAACCATATAATTAAGCCCAAATTAATAAAAGTGTAACATCTAATTTTATTGTTTTATTTATTGTAAAGCCCTAGGAAAAACAATTGAGTAATATTGTGAAATATCATTTGCACTAGCTAGACAATATTATCACCTAGTATTGAAGAGAACGGTCGATCCGAGTAGTCGTTAACGGCTGCTCTTCTGACCTCATTTGATGCCGGAGTTCCTCAGGGGTCTGTTCTCTCTGCAACTCTTTTCCTGCTGGACACCAAAAGTTTTGGAGTTTGATGTGATTTAAAATTGTGAAAATTGTATTTAGGCTGGCTGAGAAAGCATCACTCACCCTAACAGATAGCTATTCTGAAACATCTTTACCACCACACATATAAGCAGGTGCTATATGTATATATATATATTAATTTTTTTTAATTCACTTTAGTTGGAAACCTACTACAACCTACTGACAATATTTATTTTATATAGGTACCTTTACAAATTGCCAAACGGTAAGACCTGGGTAGGTAGTAATTTTGTTGGCACAGATCTGAGTTTTGAATAGTTGGTTTGGCGGCTGAAGTATAATAAATAGTGGACTAATGATAACATGCGCGCAAATATTTGAGCCCTGTTTAAACCGTGCCGAGCCGATGGAGTGAATAATCTTAGGAAAGATATGTTATTTTTTGAACTTAGTTGTGATTTTGCTATTATTTTCATTAGACTTAAAACAACAAAAGAAAGTCTTACTAATTCAGTTGCCTACTTCAAGACTTCCATGATATTTTTTTATTCAAATATAATACCTAGATAAAAAAAAATAACCTTTTGAACGCCGCTGTCACATTTAGGTGACAAGCAAGCACGTGCCCTGTACGCCAAACGTCACAAATACGTGACAAAAAGTACCGGAAATTTGTGGCTTGGCGTCGGGGGCACGCCGATGCGTTTTATTTCTGGCGTTCAAAAGGTTAATCTTATCAGTTGTATTATTATTTCAGATCCTCCAGTCCATATTTCATTTCCTTTTTGTTTGTCATATACCTACATTCGCATTGCGAAAACGAATGCCAAATATTTGTTACATCACTACCTCAGACAATAAACTGGCAGAGATTCACGATTATGTTGCTCAGCCAGAACATATTGCATACTTGCCTATAGCTCTCTATTACAGGATAGTTACCCAAATAACACCTGAAACCCATCACATCCCCCAACCATCTTGTCTGTCTGTCTGTTCGTCAAGTTAATCTCCAAACGGCTGGAGCTTTTTTGACGGGACTTTCACTTCCGTTAAAACTTATAAGGAGGAAATTAGGCAATTTTATTTCAGAAAAAGCATTAGGATTTCTTTCAAGAAAGTTAAAACTGTTCGTCTGTCTGTCACCAGGCTGTATCTCATGAACCGTGATAGCTAGACTTGAAATTTCTGTTGCCGCTATAAGAAAAAATAATAAAAATTATAATAATTTAGAAATGAAGGGGGGCNAGTTGATTTATTTCTGTTGCCGCTATAAGAAAAAATAATAAAAATTATAATAATTTAGAAATGAAGGGGGGCTTCCATACAAGAAACGTGTTTTTTCGGATTATGGTACGGAACCCTTCGTGTGAGAGTCCGACTCGTACTTGGCCGGTTTTTTGACTCGTTGGTAGAGTGAGCGATGTGAGTAGGAAATGCAGGGAAGCTCAAGAACTAACGCTAAGCTCAACAGCGAGCTCGAAATTTAGCCCCAAGTAGGATAGGGCCTGGCTGGCAAACGCCACTTCGAATGTATGGCCAGTCCAACCCTGTGCGAACTGTCTTTCTGTATGTTACGTTTGCATGCCTGAACAGCTGAACCAATTTTGGTAGGTACCTACTTAAGATGGTTTGGACCTTGGATATTGGATAGGATAATTTTAATTTCGAGAGTATGATTCCTGACTTTCATTCGACGGAAGCCGCTGGCAGAAGCAAGTAGTAAATAAAACAAATCTTAAAATTAAATGTTTGTATACTTTGCGTAAAATAAATGCATCAAAAAAGTTCAACTTCTTACATTTTCTATTATTGTCACTTACTCGAAGTCACAACCATTGGGCCATACTTTTATTAATCTACGATATATTCTCATGAGAATTCTTCCTCAAGACTTCATGTTTTATGTGGCCGAATGCTTTAAACGAAGCAACACGCTTAACTCACTTTAAAGAGAGCAGAAAGCTTTCGCCAAAATTATCTTAAAAAAAAAATAACTTCGACCGGATCGTTCGAAGCATAGATTATAGAAGACGTCTCGCTGCTTACATTTATATTCTCCCGGATGTTTTTTGTTTATGCAGTAGGGCAACGCAATTTAATAATATAAGTTAATATAGGTAGTTGTGACAAATTCGCGCGTCAGGTGCCACTTTTATAGTATCGATAAAAGAGTAAAGTTTCCTTGATTGACGCGCGCTTGTAATACCTTCTTATGTAGCAACTACTTACATGGCAGGTAGGTACTTTAGTAATAGCTACATTAGCTACCTTTCGTGCCTTGTAACGAGTCGGAATGATTCAGTTACATTTTATACAATATTCTATGTCGCTACTAACTTATTAATAAAATATAAACCTAAATCAAAAGTAACGGATTCAATGAATACCTACTTTATTTTTAATATTATAAATGCTACTTATATTTAAATCTGGACGGATTCTTATGATCACTATAATTGCACAATGTTATAACAAAATGGTATGTAAGTAAGAATTGCAGTCTCCCTATACCATGCCAAAATGTACAACTTTGATTTTCGGCGGCTTTTGCGTTGCGTTTTCTGAAATAGGATTTATATAAAATTAAATGGCGATACAATAAATATTTTTGGTGCAACAAGTAAAATAGTAGGTGAATAAGTACATGCTTTGATGGAGAATGACACAATACCAGATGGCACAAATCATGCAGGACAAACAGTCTTGGTTTCCTACAACGATTTTATTATTAACATCCGAGAAAGATTTTGGGCTATCAAATGGCACAATAATTAGTATACAACAAAGACCACATTACAATGCTTAAAGTCCATACAAGAAGCGTAATTATAAAGCGACACGATATTTGATATTACTTACTACACAACCATTGAACAAGGTGTAATTGAATTAACTGAAAACTTCTTAATAAATCTGACGTCTCTCGTGTTATTAGAAAAACGGCACTTGCTTACACTTTTTACACTTATGCGAACATAAATGTTCCGGTTTGGGCCCAATGTAAAAGTTCTTCCTGGTGACAGGGTTAACAGTTATTTCAAATATACCTTGTGTATGTACAGTGTAAACTATTTATTACGTGGACTAAAATAACGTGCAGAATCGCGTGCGTCACATAGAAATGGGGTGCAAATGACAGACGGTGGCATGCGTGCATCACACTTCAACGTAGTCGAGCGTAGTACCGGCTGGCGACACGTGCGGCGCGTGCGACACGTGCGCCGCGTGTGACACGTGCGACACGTGCGCGGGTGGCGGCGGCTGCGGCTGCTGCGGGGTNCAGACGGTGGCATGCGTGCATCACACTTCAACGTAGTCGAGCGTAGTACCGGCTGGCGACACGTGCGGCGCGTGCGACACGTGCGCCGCGTGTGACACGTGCGACACGTGCGCGGGTGGCGGCGGCTGCGGCTGCTGCGGGGTGAAGGCGGCGAGGTACTTGTGTGGCGGGCACAAAGGGAGACTCGCTGCTAACTCGCGGGACGGCTCCGGAGATACGCGAGATTCCTGCTGAATAAAAAGAGATAGAACATTTAGAAAAGGCATTTATTTACACATGGATGTCATGTGTGTATCAAATACTATTTTTTTTTCGGCGACTGCTCTATTTCAGGAATCGTGTTTTTTCTGGTTAAAAAGTACCTAATTTCTAAATTTCTATGAGTGACAAACATATAATACTCATAAAACACTTTATAATATTAGTTAAGAAAAGTGTGCAGGTTTAGTGACCTTCTCGGACAACATAGAGCTGTTTAATTTGCAATTACGTTTTTAACTTACCGAAACAACGGCGATGGTAACAGTATCCGAGAATTTGACTTTATTCCTTTCACCTAAACGATTTCCTTGTTTCTCAGTGACATCACTGTCCATTCGATACATTCTGTCCTTCAAGCTTGTACTGGGATGATAGTTATTGTTATTTTGGTAACGATACAACATGTTAGGTGCTTCTTCCCTTAACTCTGTTTGGTATAAGTGTCTGAAATGTGTGGAAGCCATTCTTTCGTCGTGTGGTCGAGGTACAATGTCTACAACAGTGTGTGTAGGTTTAACGGGGGCTTCGCTAATCGTGAGAAGCTTGTGTTTCGGCGCGCTATAGCTCGATAGTACGTCCATACTATGCCACCGTACGCTTTGGGAGTTTCGTATGGGCTTTGGGTAGTCTCGGTATGAATCGTCTCGCACGTCGGTGGTCCATATCGTGTTGTCTCTTTCTAAGTACTGGTGGAGGTTGGGCCGTATGCTGTTCGTGGACATGGTCTCCGTGTGCGTGATGGGGACTTGCATCAGCGTGGGATGGTTGGGTAGAGACACGCGGGGAAGGGGGGGAGGTTTCGTCTTGACAAGCTCTGACGTCACGCTTGCTTCCTCTTCGGATCCGGTATATGAGTGCGAGCTGCAGCTCGAACATGATTCAGAACACTCTGACTCTGGAATTGGGATAAATTAAAATCGCTTATTGAATGCTTGTCGACTAAGATGCAGCATGTATGTGGTGTTGACTCGAATTATTTTTATTAAGCTTAGGTCACGTTCACTTTGAACTTGGGTACAAACTGGCAACTGTAATCAAAGATGGGCAACGAAAAGGACCACTAATTTGCTTGTTTGGTATATTTAGTAGTAAAGTCAATTAAGTCGTCACGCCAGCGTTTTTAGGCCCTCCTCGGCGACGACGCTCGTCCTTTCGCTCCCACTGAGTAACGACTGAGCATTCATCGCGGATTGGTCGGAGAAGGCCGACAATCTGGAATAATGGAAGGCTGTGGGGGAGACCTTTGTCCAGCGGTGGGACAGTATAGGTTGATAAAAAAATGAAGTAACCAGGAGTGTTGTCAGCGTAGTGCAGCGCGAGCGCGGCGGCCTCGCTGGCCAGCGCGCCCAGCGCCCGGCGCGACGCCGCCCAGCGCGCGTCGCAGAACAGGTCCCACGCCGACAGGTCCACCGCCAGGCTTAGAGCCTTCTCGATGCGACCGCGTCTACGGACACCATAATATGTTGAATATGAATAATAAATATGGTTTGGTGGGCTGTTACTGCATTGTGCACTTCCTGATTCGAATATTTTTTTCCGTTTTTCCCAAGGATAACTTTACGAATGTATGGGAGTTATCGCAATGAAGAGTTTTGGCGTCG
>NDFZ01004141.1:0-34557 GCA_002192655.3 Mamestra configurata
CGTGGAGCTACAAGCTCCCCCTCCCCCGCAGAAATCCGCCACAGACAATAGTCCCTCCGACATAGAGAGACTATTGGCCGTGCCCAGGGTGCACCGGCTCGACAACTGCTCTTTCCCCCGAACGCATTCGTAAGGAACCAGCAGCCGTCAGGCACACGAGGAGGTTTTCTGCACGCACCCCATCAAACTTATCCTGAACTAACCTCGGCTGGGCTGATGTGGGCAGCAGGTATTTTCCATTTCATGAAGAACAACCATTTCATGAAATGGTCGGTCACATCATAAAATGGACAATTCTATGATATGGCCAGGACATATCTACAAGCAGGACAAAAAGGGAAGTAGTCCAGTCAAATTAGCTTTGAACCTTGTAAAAATTCCTAAATCGAGATTTTTTCTTGAGTCGTGTATTTGATCTTAGCTATTGTAATAATATTTAAAAAAACTTTTCCTTAATCGAGTCATGTTGTAAAAAAAACCGGTCCACGCACAGTGTAGGGTTCCGTAGTTACTCGTCTCCTAACCCATGCCAGAAAAATATTATAATGTATTTTCTATGGAATTATTAGGATTTTTTACTGATCCAGTTCCAATTTTTGAGTTGGTCGACTATTACTCGTTAACTTGTAAAGCCTACTTAGCTGTGGTAGTTTATTTTTTTTAATTCATTAAATATGCTACTTCCATTTAATTTTTTCTTGTCTCCAAAAACAACCGTTTAGCTGCAGAAAAGGGAAGGGGACACTTGACTCCAACAAAAATTAGCACTTTATTTATTCCTTGGATGGAAAAATGGTAATCAAAACCCTCAACATTTTTAAACGACCCTATCCAACGACACCCCTCACCATAGGTTAGACGATAAAACAAAATCATCGCCACTACATGTTGGGGGGCCACCCTTAAAAAATGTATTTCAATATTTTTTATTTTACCACTTTGTCGGCGTTATTAATATTGTAGTTTAAATGATGTGGGACTTCCAGAATGCAGGTAAAGCATCTTCTACCGGTATTTGTTTAAGTTGTCCGATTTAACATTTTCGGATGGCATATGGTCATACGGTCATTTAAGGGGGAATTAACCTCTCTGCGTACCGTGTTAGGATGCTGCCTCTGTTTCAGGACCTGGAACCGACTGTGAACGTCTCGGCCTATCGATTGTCGGATCAGGTGCGGGTCATCCAACGTAACCACAGGTTGAACGACGCCGCACTTGATAGGCTGCACTCAGAGGCACTGAATAATCTTATCCATCTCGACCCCGACACAGACCGCGGTACAGGCGCCAGCTAGTGGCGCAATCTCACCGCGGCCAAATAATGTTAGTGATGAGGTAGATGATGGGTTGTCACGGTAACTAGCCAGTGCAACGATCGACTGAAGAGCGCGAACTTAGGCCCCGATTACCACGGTTGCCTATGCACTAAAAGAATAGGGCGCTGGTGTGTGCCTTGGACACGCTGCTGCAAAACATCTTCGAAAGCAGTGAGAACCTCGTTGATACGCACTCGATCCTGTATTGCGGGGCTGTGGCGGCATGTCGTTTAGCAAATGTCAAGTTCCATAGTTGTGACAAGGCTATTCGACCAAAACTTGCTGCACCAGCCTGGCAGTGCATGATCGAGCGGCGTATCGATGAGGCTAAGGCACTAATCGGCAAACTATACTGCTTCAGGGACGGCAATACCCGACCACGTATGATGCGCTTTGTGAGGCGGGCATTTTCGGGGACTGAAATCAGCCCTCGAGAATACACGGCCCGTGTCACAGAGCGCATCGACTTTCTGAAGCAGAAAGTGTGTGCATGGGTAAACCGTATTCGACGGTATAAGCAGCGGATTGACCGATACTTGCAAAGCGCTTGTTCCAGAGCGATGACAGGTATACAGAGCTTGGGAGCGACCTGAACAAAGTGCGACAGACGTGTGCCGCCCGGATGATGTCACCACGAGTACATTCTGGAGGAGCATCTGGTCGGTACCCGTCTGTCACGCCGAGGGTGACTGGATGCTCGATATCGAGTGCGTGTGTGAAGTTATACCACAAATGGAAATTACCATCTCCACACTAGATGTGGCCAAAGCAGTTCTTCTATTACCGAATTGGAAATCTCCTGGACTGGACGGACTGCACAACTTCTGGCTTAAGTGGTATAGCCGATCACACGCGCTCCTGGCAATTCCAGTCATCCTTAGAGTCTGGGTCGCTACCACAGTTTCTAACAACTAGCGTTACCCACCTGCTCCATAAGACAAGTAGTCCCGCGGAACCCAAGAATTATAGACCGATTAGATACTTGTCGACGGTCTATAAACTTCTTCAGCCATTCTGAGAGCGAAAATTAATGAGCACATTGAGAGTAATTCAATTATGTCCGTATCTCAGAATGGATGTAGGAAGGGGTCCCGTTGCACTAAGTAGCTACGCCTCATAGACAAAGCCATAAGCCAACAGGTTCGTCGATCCCGCAAGGATTTCACGACATGTTGGATAGATAACAAGAAGGCCTATGATTCTGTGCCACATACATGGCTCATGAAGGTATTGGAGTTGTACAAAATAGATGCAACTCTTTGCACATTCCTTGAGCGATTCAAGGTAGTGATGAGCATGTATAAATTTAACGCAGAATATTTCAGGGCGACAGTTTGAGTCCACTTTGGTTTTGCTTAGATCTGAATCCTCTAAGCACACTGTTGAAGGATTCAGGCCTAGGCTATCGGTTGAAAAGAAGTGGTCAGGCCATAACTCACCTTCTTTACATGGATGATCTGAAACTCTTTGCCCCCAACAATTTGCGACTGATGGAGCTACTGACGGTAACTGAAACCTTTAGTAGTGCCATCAGGATGGAATTTGGTGTGGACAAAGAAAGAAAGGGGAGATTGTGGAATCTGAGGGAATTAAACTCTCGGATTCCATACAGGTTAGATCCCTCAGCTCAACCGAAACCTACAAGTATTTGGGGATGTCGGAAGCGTTGGGCATTAACGGTACTGACATGAAGCAATCGCTGAGGGAGCGCCTTTTTGGCCGCCTGAAAAAGGTTTTAAACAACCTTTTACGGGCGGAAATAACGTGCGCGTCTTCAACGGTTGGGTCATGCCCATTGAGTCATGTATTAATGTACACTTTTGGTATACTCAAATGGACTCAAGCTGAACTCGACGCCCTGGATAGGACTGTCACTGCTGACCGCAAACCGGATTCATCACCCACGAGGCCACGATCGAATTATAATACAAGGTCGTAATGTGTCTAATAATCAAAACCAGACTACACATGGGAATAATGTTGGTTGGGGAAAAACCCCTCCCCTAACTAACATTATTCCCATGTCCGGTTACATGCCTATCAATTTGATTAACCTTGGTACAACTAAATGCTGCGCCTTATGATATTTTTTTTGTTTTCACAAGCGTCGGCTTATTGCTATTATATCTAACAAAGGCACATTCCAGGCTCAAAAAAAAACAACAAATCAGTGGTCAAGCAGGTACTATTTATAACTTTATACAAAAAAAGTTGTCTTCTTTTGTAACGCTGCTGCCTGCTGGTAAAGAAGTGTTTAGGGTTCCGTAGTGGCAGTGTGAGATTCTCTCGACTGAAGAGAAATAGTATACCAGATTTAGCTATGAGATTTGCGGACAGAAGATGAGTATGGCATCAATGGGTGCTCAGCTCAGCTGAAGATAATAATCCCGATGAAAATCTGACACCATATTAGATTATTGTTCCTTGGAAACAGATTGCTAAGTAGCAGGATACATAAAAAAAAGTGTTCCGTAGTAAAACAACAATAAATCTTTTCATGCTGCGAAGCCGTAATTTGACATGGTTATAGATTGTTCACACCCACAAAATTGTAAAACAAAACCTGCTTGGTAACTACGCTTATCCCAGTTGTATATGTCCATCAGCCAGTATATGCCTCGGCGCTTTTCTGGTATCGCCACTGAATGAGGTTTTCAAGAGTTGCAGTGGTAATAGTGCGGCGAGCGTGTTCCACAAAAATATCTCTACAATCCTCCCAATCGAATTTAAGTCACGGTGACCAACCACGGACCAAGTACGAAGGAGATACTATAGTGCACAAGTTTCGCGCAAATACAGGTGTCCCTTCTGTTCTTCAACTCCGAGAATCCGCTATGACGGCACTCCAACACGACCGGTTCATTTATTTATGATTATTGCAAAGGTTCTAAGCCCTGACGCCTTTTTGATTTTTTTACAAAGTTGCGGCGCACGGTCTCACATGCATACATATATGAGTAGAGGACACTTCAACAAACAATAATTATTTGTAACATGGTGCCCTAAAGTGTCACTGTCACACAACCGAAACAGGTATCTCCCGAAACAGCCTTGTCCGGTGAGTATCTGCTTCAGGCGTAAGGTAAGGATGCCGTGGCTCCCTTCCATTCTTACTTGAAACTTGGTCCATAAAATGTTTTAATTTTCTTTTTTTTATAAATACCCCAAAAAATAAGGGGGTGTTTAAGTGTGAAAACAAAAACAAAGAATGACCGCTTTTTCCAAAACTTTCTGAAAGGAAAATGTACTGCACAAACAATCGGTAGTTATTAACAAATTTTGTAAAATGCCAAGAGAAATTGCGAAGTATTTAGTTTGCCTGAGGCCAATTTTTACTCTGGACACAGTTTTTAACCCCCGACGCAAAAACGATGGGGTTATAAGTTTGACGTGTGTGTGTGTGTCTGTCTCTGGCATCGTAGCTCTTGAATGGATTAACCGATTTTATTTTATTTTTTTGTTTGAAAGGTTAATTAGTCGGAAGTTCTTATCTATGTTTGATGAAAATCGGTCGAAATGGCTGCCGTCACAAAATGGCGCATTACACATTTTTTCACAACTCCCTAAATATGGGTATCAATTGAAAGGGCTTTACTAGTTCAATACTATACACAATGACAAATTTCAAATACAAGATGGCCGCCACCACAAAATGGCGAATTACCTATATTTTTTTCACAACTGCCTCAATATGTGTATAATATAATATAATAATAATATCTTGGGACAACTCACACACGGTCATCCGGTCCCAAACTAGGCCGAGCCTGTGGTATGGCAACCAGACAACTGATAAACATACTTATATATTTCTAAATACATACATATTATAGACAAATGAAAGGACTTGTCTAGTAGAATAATGTACACTATATTGAAACGGAATGAGGAATATTAACTAACGAAATGAAAATAATAAAAATTGTGAAAATGCATAAATTTTAATGAATGTAGGTAAATCCTATTAAACTCTTCTGTGAGTGAATGAGTGACTGAGTGACTGACAGACAGCGCAAAGCCGAAACTACTGGTCGTAGAAACGACCAGTAGTTAGCTGAAATTTAGCATGTAAGTTCTTTGGCGACTGTAGGGGAGCACTAAAGGAGGATCCTTCGAAATACCTACGGGAACGGAAAAAATACGATATGCGCGTACGAAGTCGCGGGCAAAAGCCTTAGTAGTAATAAACTTGAAACTTAAAAAAGTAAAAAAAACGTGGCTATGAATGGGGGAACGGGCTAGTATTATACTTCAGGGTAGTCCCGCGCCATCAGCGCGATGACGCAGCTCTCAAAAGGGTCACAAGTTATCTGAATAATTCAACAACATATTATTGTGACCTCTTATCATCACCAAAATATTTATTGAAGGCAAACCTACGTTTTGGGCTACTATTTAAGGAGCGTTAATCGGTGGACCAGTACCTAGTATTACAAGTTCTGTGGTGGACGCTTCTCTGTTACATAGACTTTTTATTTCTGAAGCAAAATGTGCAGAGCGCAGTGCATGCTTGTGGTAGCACTGCTCGTCGGGCTGGCGCACTCCTGGGGTGAGCATACCAATAGCTTGTATTATAATTCTTACCACCTATCAATATCAACGTTGTTTACGTATGTTTTACACAAGGGCCATGTGTAGAAGTCCGTAACTTTATGGATTAAGTATTTTGGAAATGTGGGCATACTGTGTCACTGCCTCTGTTATTGTTCTCAGTTGAGTTTTTTTGGCGTTTTGGAAAGTATAATTTTAATTTCGGTGATAGGATTTATCATACTGAGTTTCAAAATATTCCTATGAACTATTACCACTGTTTGCATTGCTATCAGCTTGTTGTTTAAACGATGATTTGTTCCAGACGTAGCCATAACAGTAGGCAATCGAATAGAATTTTACACTGAAAACGGAACCAAAACAGACACCGCACGTTTTAACTCCCAGACGCTAACTGCATTAGCTTATGATGAAGTTCACAACATGCTGCTGTACGTCGACAAACAGAACAACAACGACGCCATATGTGGTTACAACATGACTTCCAAGGATTACAAATGCTACGTAGAGAGGAATGGAAGGAACATTCAGGGCCTGGCGTTCGACCCTGTCACAGAAACACTGTTCTTCACAGATACTAAGGAACGAAGTATTAATTGGTTTTCATTTAAATCTGAATCCAAGAACAACGTTTACGGAAATCTTTTAATCAAGATGGATGACGGGATTCCCACTGACATAGCAGTGGATAGTTGCAGAGGGTACGTTACTAATAATACTTAGTCTGATTTTATAATTTGCCAAAATCTATTCTGCTTCGTGGTACGCAATAAATAGTGGTTTTCAATTTGCAGGTATATTTACTGGATCAACCCATACCTGCCGACGCCTACAATAGAGAGAGCTCGATTTAATGGCTCGGACAGAGAAGTGGTTATTAGTGCAAAGGACCAACATGACATGGGCAACCTGGCTATTGACCAACAAACACAAAAGATGGTTTGGTTAATGTCTGGGATGTTTTTATTTAGTTATACTTATAGTGCAGATTTGAATGGAAAAAACTCGAAAGCATCTATTGGATGGATAAATGTTTTGTCAAGCAATATTCGCCCGAATTCATATACCTTTTCAAAAGAATATCTCTACGTGGTGGGCTGCGCAACATGCAGTGAGAAAACCATTTTGAAATATCCAAAGCCATTAAGTAATAACAGCAACAAGATTATTGATGTTTATACTGCAGGCGTTGTCGGTATAGCCGCCAACTACAAAATGAAAGATCAGTTTCAGGGAATTTCGGATTGCAATCACGCACTCAATAACTATGAGACAGACGACTCATTCAAAATTGTTAGAGCTTATGAAGGACCGTATTGTGTTCATGGTACTAAAGTTAATGGACAATCCCTTTGCGAATGCACATCTGGGTACACCGGTGAGCGATGTGAGGTATCAGTCTGTGGGAACTACTGTCTGCATGGCAACTGTAGTTTTACTGAACAGGGGCTTCCCAAATGCAGGTAAAACATATTCTGCTCCATTTTTGCCTATCTCGTTTGGGTGTGTAATATTAGGTATTACTATTTTTAATATAACAACGAATGATATCATTCCGTTTGATATACAATTCATTTGTTATAATCTTCTACTGTTAGCAACAAGAGATGTAATTTTCATATTGAATAACCGTCAACATGACATTCGAAAAATCAAGGGAGCGAAGTCTTGAAACTCGCGCACGGAATTAGTAAATGCACCTGTCGTACTAATGGTCATGTTTGGAAATGTCATAGATTTAATGGAAACTCATTTTATCGAATGTACATTGGGGTTAAATATTTGGTCGTGACCAAGGGGACATATTTCTTAACAAGATTCTTCTTTACGGCTTTCTGCGATTTTGATGCACTTCACACTTTGTTATTTCAGATGTATTGCTGGCTATTCCGGGGAACGATGTGAAGTGAACGTTTGTTATGGGTTTTGCTCGAACAGCGGTACCTGTTCCTTGAATGAGGACAGTCAGCCATTCTGTCAATGCCAAGGAGGTTATGTGGGACATAGATGCGAGATATCAGGCTGTCTAAACTATTGTTTGCAGGGCAACTGTAGTTCAAATGATGAGGGACTTCCAGAATGCAGGTAAAGCATCTTGTACCGGTACTATTGGCTAGATGTTTGTTTAATTTGCCCTATGAAACATTTTCGGATAGCTCCGATCTTCAGTGTTTGTGTGGCGTCTATCTGCAGACCATGACCCACCTTTCGTTTTGCGCCGCATGCCACCTGTACATGTGAGGACCTTATGGCTGCGTCAGCGAAAGGTGTTGCTGAGTGATGGCCAAACATAAAATTTTATCACACTGTTTTCCATCGACACGCTAAGAAGAAAATTAAACATTTTCACTGTTGCAGATGTGACGCCGGTTATTCTGGGGAGCGATGTGAAGTAAACGCGTGTAATGGTTATTGCTTGAATAGTGGCACCTGTTACTTGAATGAGGAGGATGTGGCAGTCTGTGAATGCGTGGGAGAGTACGAAGGTGACAGATGCGATGTGCCAATGGGTCGAAACAACGGTAATGGTTCCTTACACAAACAGGATGAGCCAGCTTGCCAATATGTTGGTAGTCATGAGGGCTCAGGACGGGAAACTGAAAAGAATAAAAGTATATCCTATAACATCCCAAGCTACTTGGAAGAGGGCGAAAGAAACCTTACCATAGCTGATTTATTAAAAAACTGGCGGAAGCACACGCAACAATTCCAGTAGTTCTGAGTAAAGCCTAGAACTGCTAATGCTTAACAAAACGTCCTACAGTACTACAAAGCCTAGTACCGAGTCAATAATATTATTAAATGTTTCTTTCTGGTCCTTGTAAAATGTGTATTTTTCTGAATTTAATGAACTAAACTGAACAGGCAGAATTGTTTGTTTTTTTTCCTTTTGGCAAGAACCTCATGATCCGTCCACGACAATGCGTTTACTTATAGAAAGCCTAAGAGGTAGTAGAGAAAGTTAATTTATCGCATTCGGCGATAAAGTAGTTCTTTACCTTTTAACCGACTCCAATAAAATGGAGGAGGTTCTCAATTCGGTTGTATTTTAATGTTTGTTACCTCACAACTGCGTCATACATGAGCAAATTTGGAAAATTCTTGGTTTATTGAAAGGATATACTTCCATTTTGGTCCCAATTTTATCAAAATCCAGTCGGTTTATAGGATCCTTGAGGAATTGAGGGATCTCCTCAAACATTTAAATTCTTTGATTAACTGGTGTTGATTTTTAAGGTTCCGAGCATCCGTAAAAACGAAACCCTTATAGGATCACTCGGGTGTTTGTCTATCTGTCTCTGCCTGTCCGTGGTCTGCGCGCTGAGCTTTTCGTTCACAGGTGTTAATTTTTTGCTATAATATTTCAATAAG
Source organism: Mamestra configurata (assembly GCA_002192655.3). NCBI lineage: Eukaryota > Metazoa > Arthropoda > Insecta > Lepidoptera > Noctuidae > Mamestra > Mamestra configurata. Next base: position 9,240 of record NDFZ01004141.1, read on the forward strand.
AAAAATATTTCAAAATTCTCTATAACTGCGCTAAGTAACTCAGATATTTTATCTTCAAGAAATATTGTTGCCTAGTGGCCCGCACCGGCTTCGCCCGAAGTGCGGCTACACCTAGTTTTAGCCGGCTAAAACTAAGTGCAGCCGGCCACATGCGGTTAAACTTAGATGTATCCTTTTATCTTCGGTTAGAACTAGGTTTAGCCTTCATCATAGCGGCTAGAACTAGGTGCAGCCGCACACCGGTGGCTAAACTTAGGTGTATCCTATTTGCCTGGAGGTGGCCCTCAACAAGTCGGAGGCCATAGTTTTTCAAGGCCCCCGGCGAGCGCCGCCGCCAGGATCGCACATCGTGGTCGGGGTGCCCGTATCGCTGTCGAGTCCACCATGAAGTACCTAGGATTGGTGCTCGACAGCCGATGGGATTCCGGCCCCCACTACGGCGGGCACGGCGCGGGGGCGCTGTCAACGCTGCTTCCCAATGTGGGGGACCCGAGCACCGCTTGCAGGCGGTTGTACGTGGGGATCGTGCGATCGATGGCTCTTTATGGGGCCCCGGCAGTGGCCAATGCCGAACTGGGTAGGCTACACTTTCATGCAAATAGAACAAAGATAGATAAAAGTACAACTAGAGCTAGTGACGAGAGGGTCCCTTTTCTTAATAATAACAGCTGCACGGGTCGATCGTCAAGGTCGGCCTGTGAATGAGTGACCACGCCTTACATTACGAGACACGAAGCCGTTGGTCCCGGTTGTCGTTTGTAGACCTTTGGCAGTCGTTACGCGCTGCAGTAGGGATCAACGCGTCAGGTATGTTTACGGAGGCACGCATGTATGGTTTTCAAGCGATAATTGCAAGAAAGTTGCCTCAATCTTTAGACGTGACAGCAGCAATGGTATCCTGAAGATGATTGCTTCTTTTGCAGACTGGCCAATCCAATAAATAATGAAAACCATTCTGTAAACGTGTCGAAGTGCTTGGGTGAAGTGATCACGAGGTGAGCTGTCAATCCATACAATCAAGATGTCACGTGATCACGGAGTGAGCTGTCATTCCATCTTGATTATATGGATTGACAGCTCACTTCGTGATCACTTCACCCAAGCCTTTATTTCGATAAGTTTACAGAATCGACCAGCGCCGCGTCTCGGTGTGCGCTGACATCACATGTATTTCACAATTAACTTACATACCACTTATCTTCTTTTTACACTAGGTCACAAAATAACTCGTTCAGTACAGTCAGCGACAATACTCGATGAAACTTCGCTGCCGCGGAAAATTGCAGCGCGGCGCACGGAGATCCGGCAGGATACCATGGCGATATGAAGACGGCGACTTTCGCGACCCAGCGTTGGGAACGCCACAAATGCCCCTCTTTGGGGAGTGGCTGGAGAGGCGCCACGGCGTTCCCACCTTCCGCCTGACGCAGGTACCTACTTACCGGACACAGATGTTTCGGGAGGTACCTGTTTCGGATTCAGCTGGAGGACACACCCGTGTGTCAGCACGCATACGGTGGAGGTCTGCACTGCCGTGGCCCTGGAACGCACAAGGCTTTAGAAGGAACACGGATGGGTTTTAGTCAGTAAGAGTCTGACACGCCCTTCCGCTTCACCCAGAACGGAAGAAGTAATTTAATTCCCATCCTTAAAAAAAAAATAGGTACAAAGTAACAAAAATCGTCAACACCTGAAACCATCATTTAGATTTTTTTACAAAGTTGCGGCCCACGATCAAACATGCATATATGGATAGAGGACACTTCAAGAAACAAAAAATGTTAGGAACATGGTACACTTAAGTGTCACTTTGCCGAGATATTACGAGGTAAAGTCACCATAATAAGAATAGAAGCATTAGATACTTACAAGAGAAAAAAAAATACAGCTAACGAAAATACACTAAACATGTTGGCAATTTATTATAATACCTAGGTCAAAATAAAATCACTTTAATCAGTGTTCTTTTTTGCTTGCATATCTTTGGTGAGACGTACTGAACGATGTGTTAAAATTTGTCCATCTATTTAAATGGGACCCTATTTAAGCATGTAAGAACGTGCGCCACAACTTAAAAAAAATGGCGGCGGGGCTATGCTAGCTCCCATAGAAAAATATTCGAATCCATTTCGGTCATCAGACATTTATTTATTTATTTATTAACTTAGGATCTCCAACAAAGAATATACACAATACACACATAAATGACAAATTACAATTAATATCGAGTAGGTGTACTCCTTCACTTACAGGAGACCACAGCATGCGCAGTTAACAACTAAGCTAACAAAGTTAAATTATTAAAAAAAATAAATAAAGAAAAACATAATTGAAACAAAATAAAATTAAACAAACAATTTTAAAAAGTGCAAAATAAAATAAAAAGGGGAACACAATAAATAAAAATCATTACACATAAATATTAAATCAACGCACTCAAACAGGTTTTGAATATTGACAAAGACCTACAGATGTCCAGGTCAGTAGTTTTAGCCAAAGTATTATATTGCCTACAAAGTCTCGGCACAGCGGCGTAATGACCGAGGTTGGTTTTGGAGCCAGTGATACAGAATAAGTCGTAAGTGTTATGCCTAGGAATACGAGTTGGAATTTTGATATTTAATGAGCTTAAAAGTTCTTTGCAGTCTATAGTTCCATTCAATATTTTGTGAAGGATTACGCTGTCTAATTTATTTCTACGACTGGCTAGGGTTTCCATGCGATAGTGTTTTAACCTATCGGTGTAACTCGTTACTTGTTTAGCCAAGTGATCTCCGTAGCAAAGATGGTAAAGAAACCGCTTTTGGACACTCTCTAAACGCTTAGAATAAACCTCGTAATGCGGGTTCCATACCACTGAACTATATTCTAATGTTGGACGTACTAAAGTGACATAAAAATAAAAAGTTCTAAACACGCCAGTGTTGACGACTTTTGAAACTTTTAGATGCTCAACAAATATTGTCGTTGACTGTACCTAAAAAACTGTAACTAAAACAATATTTTTTATCAACTGATAAAAATATTGTTTTCGGTTTTCCCCATACGCAACAGGCTCTACGATACCTACGTGAATTTTATTGCCTTGTTACAGCAACCCAGTCAAAGTACCCATTTTTTTTTTTATTTGCGTAATCATCAAATGATTTCTTCCGCTCTGGGTGAAGCGGAAGGGCGTGTCAGACTCTTACTAACCAAAACTCATCCGTGTTCCTTCTAAAGCCCTTTGCGTTCCAGGGCCGCGGTGACCCTTTCGAACAAATTCCGCAACCCTGGCAGGCTCTGCCCTGCGACTCCCGACGCCCGTGGCGGCTTCTCCTGAAGAGGCGGTTGGGGCGAAGGCCTTGCCTTTCCGCCGCCTCCTCCTTCGCTCGCATTACTGCTTCGCAGAAGGAGGTGACCGCTTCCCAAGTCTCCTCGCTCTGGACCATGAATTTAACCAGGGCCGGACGCGAGAGGTCGTCGCCGCAGATCGCCTCGACGACGGCACGCCGGTGCTCAGCCCGCAGAGCAGACCTCCACCGTATGCTCCATCGTGTCCTCCGGGCGATCCTCACAGTGCTGAAACCTGTGCGTGTCCTCTCGCTTAATTTGAAACAGGTACCTCCCGAAACAGCCGTGTCCGGTAAGTACCTGCGTCAGGCGGAAGGTGAGCCACTCCCCGAAAGCCCCTCTTTGGGGAGTGGCTGGTGGCTTACCGCCGCAATTGTGGCGTGCCCAAGTCAAAGTACCCTATTACATTTTCCAATTTCGAATATTCTTGCAAAAGTTTGGATGCATGGATTTTTGTTACTCAATTACGCCAGAATGGCTGGATGGATCTGGATGAAATTTGGAACCAAGATAACGTTTTTTTTATCCTAACCAATGGATACCATAGTTAAAAAAATAAGGACACCTATTTTGTTAATGTCCCCACATTAACAAAATTGGTGTCCGTCATTTTAATCAATACTTAGCTTAACCAATGGTCAAATAAATACCTAGCTGTAATTAAAAACCCCCAAAAAACAAAAATGTTAAAGCCAAGTTCCTATCTCCAAAAATTTGGTTTATATAAGATCACAAGCATGTCAGAACTGCAGTATAGTCCATAACTTTACATGTATATTTTGTGAATACCAGTAAACATAGAGCTTGGATCTTTTCTGACCGTATTAAAATGACGAAACACACGAAAAATCGTTTTCTTCAAAACGATTATCAACTTGGAAGTTTTTTCAACGTCGATTTTATTATCAAATTTATAAAGACAAAAACTTTGAAACTTAAACTTAAATATTAAATGGTCGTAGTTTCATCAAATTGTGATCAAAATAAGCAAAGTTATGAGGGGGGTAAAAACAGCTCCAAATGTTTCGTGTAAATTATACAAACTGCCTAGATTTTGCAGCTTTAAATATCTATTAAAGGGTCAGAAGTTATCTGTATAATTAAACAACGTAGGTATTATTGCGACCTCTTATCAAGGAGTCTCTTATCATATCCAAAATATTTTTTAACAACCAGCGGACTAGTATTTAAGGAACGTTCATCAAGAGTGGAACAGTCCCTACTACTAAGTGTTCCGTGGACGCTTCTCTGTTGCATCGACTTTTTATTTCTAAAGCAAAATGTACAGAGCGCAGTGCGTGCTGGTGGTAGCACTGCTCGTCGGGCTGGTGCACTCCTGGGGTGAGCATATCAACAGCTTGTATCATAACTATACCAATCCACGTCGTTCATGTTTGGCCGTGTGTATAAATCCGTAACTTTATGGTTTAAGAAAAGTGTTTTTGGAAAAGTGGGCAAAAGTGTGCAAAAACAAAGTGGCATAGACGCCCTTGCCAACGGCCACTACAGAGCCGAAAGACTGCTATGACTAACGCCCACCAGTATTAAACGACGTTTTGCAACACACTTACACGGAATATAAACATATACATTGCACAAAAAAAAAAAACAACATAAAACGACTGTCTTTCTGACCTTTACACTAGCCAGCCGGTGGATTCTATAAACATGTCGAAGTGAAGGCTTGGGTGAAGTGATCACGAGGTGAGCTGTCAATCCATATAATCAAAATGGAATGACAATTCACTCCGTCATCACGTGACATCTTGATTATATGGATTAAAAGCTCACCTCGTGATCACTTCACCCAAGCCTTCACTTCGACATGTTTATAGAATCCACCGGCTGGGTAGTGTAAAGGTCAGAAAGACAGTCGTTTTATGTAAAATAATGGTAAACAGCTGCTTTCAGTTTGACTGGAACTCATGTGGTTGAAAAATGATTAATCAGTATAATATAAACACTCTAGCCTAATCTCGCTATCAGCTTGTTATTTAAACAATGATTTTGTTACAGATGTCGCAATAACAGCAGGAGATCGAATAGAATTTTACACTGATAACGGAACCAAAACGGACACCGTACGTTTTAACTCCCAGACCCTGACTGCATTAGCTTACGATGAAGTTCACAATATGCTGCTGTACGTCGACAAACAGAACAACAATGACACCATATGTGGATACAGCATATCTTACGGGGAATACAAATGCTACATCGAGAGGAATGGAAGGAACATCCAGGGTCTAGCCTTCGACCCTGTCACAGAAATACTGTTCTTCACAGATACTGAGGAACGAAGTATTAATTGGTTTTCATTTAAACCTGGATTCAAGAACAACGTTTACGGAAATCTTTTAATCAAAATTGATAACGGGTTCCCTACTGACATAGCTGTCGATAGTTGCAGAGGGTAGGTTTCGTTTCGGAGAGTCTGATTTTATAATTTGACAAGTTTATTCTGCTTTGTGGTGAGCTATAACTAGTGGTTTTCAATTTGCAGATATATTTACTGGATCAACCCATATCTGCCGACGCCTACAATAGAGAGAGTCCGATTTAATGGTTCAGACAGAGAAGTTGTTGTTAATGCTAAGTACAAAGTAGACCAGCATGTCATGGCCAACTTGGCTATTGACCAACAGACACAGAAGATGATATGGTTAATGCCTAAGAGTAGTTCAATTAGTTACACATATGGTGCAGATTTGAATGGAAAAAACTCAGAAGCATTAATTTCATGGTTCCCACCACGCAATATTCACCCAAACTCATATACCATTTCAAAACAAAATGTTTACATGGTGGGCTGTTCAACCTGCACTGAGAAAATCATTTGGAAGTTTCCAAAGCCAATCAGTTATAATCGCGAAAGGATCTTTGATGTGTATACTGCAGGCGTTGTCGGTATAGCCGCCAACTACAAAATTAAAGATCAGTTTCAGGGAATTATGGATTGCAATCACGCACTCAATAACTATGAGACAGACGACTCATTCAAAATTGCTAGAGAACATGAAGGTCCGTATTGTGTTCATGGTACTAAAGTTAATGGACAATCCCTTTGCGAATGCACACCCGGGTACACCGGTGAGCTATGTGAGGTATCTGTCTGTGAGAACTACTGTCTGCATGGCAACTGTAGTTTTACTGAACAGGGGCTTCCTAAATGCAGGTAAAACATATTCTGCTCCATTTTTGCCTATCTCGTTTGGGTGTGTAATATTAGGTATTACTATTTTTAATATAACAACGAATGATATCATTCCGTTTGATATACAATTCATTTGTTATAATCTTCTACTGTTAGCAACAAGAGATGTAATTTTCATATTGAATAACCGTCAACATGACATGCGAAAAATCAAGGGAGCGAAGTCTGGAAACTCGTGCATGGAATTATAGTAGGCGCCAGATAATCGTGGAATAACGGTCATTGACCCACCTACAATCATTGACATTTTTAATTTGAAAAACGGAATTAATGACACAAAGCTGTCCCGAATCATCATCTCTCGTGATCCTTAACATTGTCTAATAATGAAAAACGATTCATATTTAATTGTTCAGGTACCTATGAACAGTTATTAGGGAAAGGTCAATATACTTTATTCCACATTTATCTGGCACCTACTATAGTAAATGCACCTGTCGTACTAATGGTCATGTTTGGAAATGTCATAGATTTAATGGACACTCATTTTATCGAATGTACATTGGGATTAAATATTTGGTCGTGACCAAGGGGACATATTTCTTAACAAGATTCTTCTTTACGGCTTTCTGCGATTTTGATGCACTTCACACTTTGTTATTTCAGATGTATTGCTGGCTATTCCGGGGAACGATGTGAAGTGAACGTTTGTTATGGGTTTTGCTCGAACAGCGGTACCTGTTCCTTGAATGAGGACAGTCAGCCATTCTGTCAATGCCAAGGAGGTTATGTGGGACATAGATGCGAGATATCAGGCTGTCTAAACTATTGTTTGCAGGGCAACTGTAGTTCAAATGATGAGGGACTTCCAGAATGCAGGTAAAGCATCTTGTACCGGTACTATTGGCTAGATGTTTGTTTAATTTGCCCTATGAAACATTTTCGGATAGCTCCGATCTTCAGTGTTTGTGTGGCGTCTATCTGCAGACCATGACCCACCTTTCGTTTTGTGCCGCATGCCACTTGTACATGTGAGTACCTACCTTATGGCTGCGTCAGCGAAAGGTGTTGTGAGTGATGGGCCAAACATAAAATTAAATCATACTGTTTTCCATCGAGACGCTAAGAAGAAAATTAAACATTTTCACTGTTGTAGATGTGACACCGGTTTTTCTGGGGAACGATGTGAAGTAAACGCGTGTAATAGTTATTGCTTGAATAGCGGGACCTGTTACTTGAATGAGGAGGATGAATCAGCCTGTGAATGCGTGGGAGAGTACGAAGGTGACAGATGCGAAGTTCCAGGGGGTCCAAACACCGGTGGCGGATCCCTCAACCATGGAGATTCCTGTGAATTTGTTCTGGACGGGAAACTGATAAAAATAAGAGCGTCTTCAGTACCTCTAGAGTTTAATCAGAAGAATAAAACCGCATTCTAGCTGATTTATTGAAAAATTTGCGAAATACTGTAACAGCAATTTTGCAGTTTTCGTCGTTGCAGGTATGGGAAGCATTGCTCACTGCCTATTACTCGCTGTTTAAGGGAATAGTTGACTTACTCTTATATAATCCATTAAATATAAATTATGCAATTGTTTCAAATTAAACTCAAAAATAATTTATATACATATTTACAAAGTAACCTAACAACTAGTATTATATAAATTCAAAAATCAAAATAAAATAATTTAATTTTAATAACATTCAACATACTAACAGATATTTTGAATTAGTAGATAATTTCTTATCGGCTAACCGGCGGCGGCGTAGCTATGACGCGTCTTTTGTTCTAGCGGCCAGCAGGCCTGCTACATCACACAAACCGGTAGCGTGAGCGAGACGGTACAAAAATTGCGTTGCGCTCGCGCAAGTGCGGTCAATGTGAGCTACGCGTAGGCAGTATGTTCATTGAGGCGATACCAACCGTTGCTCCATAAAGATTTGTTTTGTTTTGTGTGTGTGTATTGTATTGATTTGTATTGATGATGTGTGTCAATGTCATTACGAACTCTGTGTATTTAAATATTTGCATGCTATCGTAGAATGGTAGAATGTGTCTTGTACCACAGGTAGATGTAACATCATTTTACAACATTCTTTGCAAATAAAAACTTATTTACTGCGATTTGTTTTTTTTTTTCTTTTCAAAAAGGTGGCCCACACTAGGAATTACCCTGTATCGTGGTTTCGTTTACAAAAATATACACAAACTCACATGATACCCAAACAGCCTGGACAAATATTTGTATGGCCTACAGATAGTGTCCCGGGACACTATCTGTAGGCCATACAAATATTTGTTCCGTGCGAGAACACGTGGCTGCTATTATTGCATCTCTTTAGCGCTCGCAGACTGAAGCGTGCAGGGATCTACTCTACTCGGTGGTGCGGGCGAATGCATCCATTGCTACCCGCTGTAATGAAAATAATATACAGAAAGGATAGACCCAAATGAAACACCTTATTTTCCACTCAACACATATATTGGTGAGCACCTAGCTCAGTCAGAACGCAGACATCTGTCGGAGCAGCGCTTGAGACAGTCGGGGTCGTTGCGACAGTGCGCGCGGCACGACGCCTGACAGCGCGTCAGAGTGCGCACGTTGGTCCGCGACAGCCGCTCGTCGAACATCACGCTGCGGGCAACAGGAGAAACAATTTAGAACATGCGGTTCTGTAAAAATCTCAACGTACTAACTTAGGTGAAGTGAAGATGAAGTGAGCTGTCAATCCATGCAAACAAGATGGAATAGCAGTTCACTTCATGCTCACTCTACGGGAAGGCGTTGACGGAATACACCAGCAGAATAATATACTGTAAATTTTGATGCAATGACCAATGAAAACGCCCAGAGCTGATGGCCAAATAATACCAACCGCACGGGTCGATCTTCAAGGTTTAGCGAAGCTTGCCGATGTCGGTCGGTATATGGGTGTCCACCTTAACAAACCGAGACTCCTCCGTGACTTGGAAAGCACGTTAAGCTGTTGGTCCCGGTCTGTCATTTGTAGGTCTTTGTAGTCGTTACGGATAGTCAGAAGCCTGAAATCAGACAGCCAGACAGGCAGTCTTGCCAAGAACCTGCCAGTTACTGTGTCTTGGACGTCAGATGGGCTAGCCTTGCCTTTGCACTTGGGTAAAGTTCATGCGAATTTCTTTTTTACCTGTCTATGAAGGGGACAGAGGTGCAAGTGGCAGCGTCACAGTGTAGCACTGGAGGGGCGACTGCCGCCATAAGAGAACTGTCTTCTCCGATGACGTACGGAATATGGTCAATGTACAGACCATCAAACAGGCACAGTCGCTTCATGTACTCTTCAGGATGGGTGAACATTGTTGGTGGAGTTCCTGAACGAAAACAACAAGTAAAAATAAATATAAAGCTATTTATACTAACATTTCTTTTTTCAAAAGCTGTGATTTCATCGTCTCTGTGAAATCAATGACTCAAAAAGTGAAGGACAAAGTCTCCTTTGAATGTTTTTCTGTCCTTACTATCCCCTCTCAAAAATCCACCCGCAGCTCACCTCGTGATCACTTCACCCAAGCCTTTACTTCGACATGTTTACAAAATCGACCGGCTGTACATATGTCACCGTGAGGTGGAGTAAACTGTCATTCCTCTTTCATTTGATGAGGATTGACAGCTCACTTAGTTCGCATCGATTTAAAGCAGCAGTTGTTTTTTGTATGATTGGTAAGTATAAAATTACAATATGCATGTTTATTAATTCAAAAAACTAAAAATAAATTATTCGTAACAATTATTTTTATTAATATTTTAAACGGGAAATTAAATAAAAATTTAGCAGAAATATGACTAAATGGGCAAGAAATGTAAATTCAAACAACAGTTTTTAACTGATTACAAGCGGCAGTTGTATATTGTAGAATTGGTAAGTTAAACATTACAAACAAAATGCATGTCGATTAACAAGTTCAGCAGTAAAAACTTAGCGGTAAATTAAATAGAAATGATTCATAAGAAATATTTAAATGGGCAGAAAAAATACTGAATGGGCAGAAAAATTATTGAATGGACAGTTATTTGTGGTCAGTTAACAAATCGGAATTAGTCAGAATGAAATATAAATTCAAACAACAATCAATTTCAACATCCCAACCTCGACGACGGAGTCCAATTTAATTTTGTTGAAATAAACCTAGCCTGAATGAATTGACGGGAGCTAATTCGCTCGCTTCGCTCGCTCACTCTATCTTCCGTCATATCATTCGAATCTAACTGCCTATTCCATCATTTTACTGGCCATTCATATATTATACTGCTAAAAAAAATTTTTAACCTGAATTATAATATGAAATAACCGCAAAATTTAATTTTTATTACTGTTTTTTTTACTGCTGTAGTAATTATCTAACCACCAGGCAAAGGAACCTGATCGATCCGTGTCGGGGTGCCCTAACTCACTGTCCCCTATTTCCCGCTACTTGGTTAGGCAAAATTATCTTTTTATTACAGTTCACGTTTTACTGCTGTACTAATTTACCAACCACTTTTTTTTTTAAGGATGGGAATTCATCAAATGACTTCTTCAGCTCTGGGTGGAGCGGAAGGGCGAGTCAGACTCTTACTGACTAAAACCCATCCGTGTTGCTTCTAAAGCTCTTTGCGTTCCAGGGCCGCGGTGACTCTTTCGAACAAATTCCGAAACCCTGGCAGGCTCTGGCCCTAGCGGGTCCCGTCTTCTATGCTGACATCTCTTTGAGGCGCGCGTAGAACACAACGCGCCATCGACCCGGGCCTGGTGGTGATCGGACAGCGATCCACCCAACGCTCGCGATTTACCAACCACTAGAAAATGAGCTTGCATATTAGCATCCCTAATGTTTAAATAACATTTGTATAAATTATTACTCGTGACAGAATTGCACTGCTGATCATCAGTAAACTTACCTACAGCGAAATAATGCGTGTTACACATGTGCTCGCCTATCAGTTCAGTTCGGTTCTTGAACCATCCGATAAGCCACTGTAGGTCTTCAAACTTGGTGATCTCATCGTTGATAACCTTACGTGTCAGTCGAAGGTACTCCACGTCAGCTTCTATGACTGATTCGTCTTTGTCTTCGCCGTAACTGAGGACGAGATTGAAGGCAACGTTAAATTTGAACAAAATAATTGTAAAAGTTTGAAACTGAGTAATTTGTATTCTCGACCTAAGGTTTTATAAGCGATGGCGGTTGTCAAAATTCATTCACAGCGTTTTCGCCACGTGACTGCTGACAGACTGTCACTTTTGTAGAGCCTCTGGCCCGCGAGGTTGTAGACATGTGAGATATGGATACAACAATCATTGTGTCAGTAGTCGTGATAGCCAGTGGCCTAATTACCAAGAGCCTCGAGTGGCCTCGACTAATTTCTGAGGAGGCCCTCGTTGGGAAATTGGATCAAGGGCTTGATCCAGAAAGCAGGACTCCTGGACACGGGTATTGTTAGGCGATTCCTCTCTCAGGACCCTTGACCACCTGTAGCTTGAACCCTGTTCCCGATACCGGTGGGGTAATATTTTTGTGTTTTTATAACAGTATTTAATATAATTAGCTTAAACAGCTGCCAGCGGCTTCGCCCGCTTGAACTTCATTAATTATCCCAGAGGAAAATAGTTCTGGGACGAAAATGGATCCTTTTTCCTATTTTAGGACATGGTCTACCAGTATGCCAAAATTCATCAAAAACCCTTCAGCCGTTACGACGTCAAGAGGAAAGAAATAAAATCATTCTCTTATTTTAAAAATACATTTAGGATTATTACGAATTAATGCTTGAAACAGACTGTTCCACTGCAAAGGAGAGAGTCATAAGCATGACCTAGTCCAAGGTCTGCTCGTGTACTAAGTTCTATCCCTTTTGCCGTCGAGGAGTGATTCATAACCAGATTATTTTAGATTTCTACAAAAAATAATACCTAATGTTATTTGGACCCTTACTTTCGGTACTGCATCTTCAGAACCGCTTCAGACATGTGTATCCTAAAGATGACTCCAGGCCTGAGATGCGCTTGGTACAGGTCCTTGGGCATCTCTACGTATCCGGATTCCCAGTCCTGGAAATCAAGCATTTTGAAATGACAAACGATGAAAAAAACGGCCCGCTTGATAAAAGTGTGAATGTCTCTGCAAGAATCTGTCTTTCCTACCACTTATAACCCGTCATCCCGTCGAGACTTTAAAGCGTTTCCAAGGGTGCTGAGGCCATCTGTTGGCAATGCCATCCCGGAAAAATGCGAGCTTTGGCGACAGAAGTTCAACGCCTGGGCACGGGTTACGTGGCCGATCTGGAAGACTAGTCAGATTTAGCACTCCACTCAGGTTGGCTCCAGCAAAGACAAAGTGCACAGGGGGGGGGGTTAGGATCACCTGGAGGATACGGTGGAGCATACGGTGCAGTTCTGCCCTGCTTGGGCTAAGCACAGCCGTGTCCTCGTCGATGCGATCGGCGGCGGCGACCTTTCGCGTCCGGCCCTGGTTAACTCCATGGTCCAGAGAAAGGAGGCTTGGGAAGCGGTCACCTCCTTCTGCGAAGTAGTAATGCTAGCAAAGGAGGAGGCAGGCCGCGCGAGGGAAAGGCAAGGACTTCGCCCCAACCGCCGCTACAGGAGAAGACGCCCCGGGCGGGGGTCGCAGTGCGATACCCGGCCACCGTAGGCGCGGGCTTGAGGACGGCGAGCGTTGGGTGGCTCGCTGTCCGATTATCACCAGAGATGTCAAGATAGAAGACGGGGCCTTCTAGAAAGTCACCGTGGCACAGGAACGCAAAGAGCTTTAAAAGGAACACGGATGGTTTTTAGTCAGTAAGAGTCTGGCACGCCCTTCTGCTCCACCCAGAGCGGAGGAAGTCATTTGATGATTTCCTATCCTTAAAAAAAAACAGTTGGGGATTTTTGGATGGTAACGATAGACTGGAAGCCGACCTTTATCGAACTGGCATCATTATCTTGCCCAATTTATTAAGGGTCCGCATAGCATGTCTTATCTTCCATATTTCTTTGTTAGTTGTCCTCAGTAACCACATCCTTTCTAGATATCCTTCACAACAATCCATCCATAGTTTTTTGGTCTTCCCTGACTCACGCCATCACCATTCGTACTAAAACCTTTCCTCACTACATTCTCTGCATTCCTAGGCAGATTTTGCTGATGGTACTGTACCTTCTGACCTCCATCATAGACATCAAAATGAGGATTTTTCGGGGGCCCCCTCTCGTGCTTCCTGTTGTCTTTCCCGCGTCGGGCTATCGGGACTTCCGTAGTTGTTGCATTTTTCAACTGGAAATTAAAAAGTAGATTAAAATTAATTAATAGGTTACTCCTAGGCAGGTCGACGATGAAGTACATCGTCGAACAAATCATTACTAACCGGGACGAGGCCCTAATTCTAATAACACTAGTCAACACTTAAAGAATATCTGATTTGATTTATATTATTTAGTAATCAGGATGCCAAATGAAAAATATCTGAAAACATTTTATTTTCATATCACATCGAAAAGCGGAGAAAATCACATTTTATTTTGATTTTTTATTGAAGCTCTGGTCTAACTTCGCGGGCTGAAAACAGATGTGATGGAAAACTTTTAATTCATGAACACATTTTGTGTTCACAGTACGAAATAATAAAAAATATAAAAACATAGTAAGAACTCAGATAATTTCAAAAGTTCAAAACTTGTAATCTACCAAAATAAAATATCGTTAAGAGGAATTTTACTGGAACGACTCACACATTATTTTGATTGTATTACCAATTTCAAAGGTAAATTGTTCGAAACGGACGAAGGTTATATATTATGTCCATAACCCGGGAAAAGTCAGGGTGTGCCTATAGTAATAAATTAAAACAATGCATTCCTCACGTAATCATCTGGTAGACTGGTGGTAGACCGTTGTCGGCTCCTTCGCCTGCCGTTACGACCACGACGTCTCTGAAATGTAACATACTCAAATGTAAACGGAACCAGTTCGAAACACTATACTGCGCTCCAAAACCAAGAAAGCTAATGTGTCACTGTCTCCGGACACCACGAACAGGAAGGAAAAGAGGCTCTATAATAAGTAACATTCTATTGGCAATATCGCTGGTCGAACAGTCAAACATGAATGGGATTGTCATGCGTTAATAAAATGTCACGTGGTCGATCCCGAACATTCTGGCATTTCAATTTTATAGAAGGTCACTTTTTCTCTCCAGGACATGTCTTGTAGGTCGAAATGTAGGCCAAAGTGGTACAGAGCTGGTGCTCTGAGACAGAGAGACAGCATCGCTGTAGACCACGAAGTAGATGTCAGGATAAAACAGACTAAGAAGAAGCGAGGGCCAGCAAAAGCAGAAAGCAGTGGAGGGAGACCTTTGCCTAGGAGTGGGGCAGAACAGGATAGCAGAAATATAAGCCGTGTCATCATCATCAACAACATTTTAGTAGAAAGACGTCCACTGCTGTACATAAGCTTCTCTCAAACGTCGACACATCGACCGATCCTCGAGCAAAGCTTGGCGGTGTGGCGATACATTCACGCAAGTTGCACACTGGCCTTGGAACTTTATAAAATATCCTGGATACCGCGTAAATTAGTAGAGTTAAAATTTATCGTTACCGCTCTGGCTAATACAACGTAGACCTGACCAGGTCTTCAGCAGGAACTGACAAAGGAGCAATATTGCTCTAAATACCAACCTGCCAACCTAAATTGTTTTCTAGATACGCAACACCTCAAAAGTCGTTGGCTTTAAGTCTAAGCGGATGCAGTTGAGTACAAGTATTTTACATAGAATGACCGTCTACCTGAATTTCACATCACAGTTAACACGGAAAATGTCCACTCCTTGGCAAAACTGGTGTAACATTTTCTGCCTTTAGATTATCCGTAAATCCGTAGTCTGAAGTGGCAGTGGGTAGGGCACATTGCTCGCAGAAGAGATGATCGGACCGGAAAAAGCAGCGTTGGATAGCCTCCCACAAGGTGGACCGATGACCTGGTGGGGATCGCGGGTAGCTGATGGATCCGAGACGCACAGGACCGGTTGTTGTGGCGAAGGGGGAGGCCTATATCCAGCAGTGGACGTCTTTCGGCTGCTATGATGATGATGAAATCCGTAACGAATGTCAAAGATCTAAAAGTAAAAGTCGGTACCAACGGTTGCAAGTGCTACCCGAGGCACGGAAAAGTCTCGGATAGTCACCCATCCTCGATCCGCCTCGGCAAGCGTTGCTTAACCACAAAAACGACCCATGCGGCTGTTATTAAGAAAAATAGAAATAAAAAATCATATTCTCCAGAAATTTTAATTGAACCTTAACATCACTCCTCAAGATCTTTAGGTTCCGTAATAGAATCCACAAACACGATAGAGTTGCACTCTGCTGCATCGCATTGCAGCACAGGAGGCACTTCTACTGGTGTGACGGAATACTCATCCCCAATCACGTACGGGTTTCCATCGATCCACAACGCGTCAAATAGGCAATAAATATGCACTTTTATAGTCATATAACTGATAAACTTGTAGATCCTTCCTCCACATTCTCCCAGATGTTCCTTAATACTCTTATCCGTCTTATACATAAGCAAAAGGTTGTGGAACTTCGTAATCTCATCCATGACCACCTTTTTAATTAAATTTGTGTAGATAATGTCAGCTTCAATGTGCCTTTCGGGATCTTCATACATTCTCTGTTTGATTCTCAAAATAGCATCTGACATTCTCACTCTAAATATGACTCCTGGGTTCATCTGATCAGGCAGGATACCAGGTTTTCTGGTCGAGGTGGTGAACTCCAGGATCCTGTCTTTCACTGGCTCAGGGTAGGTGTAGTGGTGTGGTCTTTCTCGAAGTTGTGGCCCGAGCATCGTGTTAAATTTTCTCACATTCTGCGACAAAAAATAGTCTTGTCAGTTCATTTGGCTGTTTTTCTTTTTTGACACTGGTTAATGCACTTTTAAGTTTAGTTAGACTGTCACTAAACAGTTAAGTTTTTGTGATTCAAATAAATTTTTCGATAAACGTTAAGAAAAATGCGATTTTAAAGCCTTTTGAAAAAGCACCCGCGGATCCAGTACTAACACGTATAAACTCGAAGGTCGCGATTTTTTGATAGAGTAAGGTGAGATTTAAGAATACCTTGACCGATTTGGATGTATTTTTTTGGGAAATCCTGCAGAACTGTAGAAAATTGCTGCCGTGCGAAGCCAGTTCAGCCAATTTATTTAATAATCACTCCTCGATGGCTAAACAGATTGATTCGGAAACAGTTCCGACACATGGTTTTCAGATGAACGGGGTACTCCTAGCTATGATGACAGAACTATTAACTTTTCAGTGGTCTGCCGATACAAGGGAACAAGTACTGCGAAGAATGTGCCATCTAGTGTTCTGTGTCTGGGTGTAATTTGTCTATAATATGTATGTATTTAGAAATATATAAGTATGTTTATCAGTTGTCTGGTTGCCATAGCACAGGCTCTGCCTAGTTTGGGATCAGATGACCGTGTGTGAGTTGTCCCAAGATATTATTATTATTATTAATATTCACAGCGTAGACTGTGCCACGTAGTTTTGTAAGATTGATACTTTTATCATAAAATACACGCTTCCGATAGAGTATATGAATAGCGGAAAAACGAGCAAGTCTTACAAGAGTCAAATAGGATGTATAACATCTGACGTCTCACTTTGGTAAAAAGCAACATTAACATTAAAAGTACCAACTGACAGCCAACTCGAGCACTGCGCGCGCTCATTGGTCAAATCAAACAGCGCGCGTTTCCTCGGCTTCCTGTTACACACTTCCGTCCCATCTCACGAAATCACACCCACAGACTGCAGGAAAGCGAGAGGATAGATGTTACACATAAAAAAAAAAATTAAGCATGTATGTGGCCATGGCAAAAAGACAGAAAGTTTCAAGTGTCTATCTATTACACTGTCAAAGCTACAGTCTTAAGACAAACAATAGGACGCACGGACTGCGGAGGCTTAGTAATGCGGTGCCGTTTTGCACTCTACGGGCCCGGAACCCAAAAAAAAAAGAATAAAATGTATATACCAACCCGGGCTCGTCGCTTGATCCGATTGTGTTCGGGTGAAGAATCTTCTTTATAGTCGTTTACAAACTGTTCAAACTTGCTGAAGTCGTACGGAGCCCAGGAGTCGATGCCCGAGTCACCTTGGAGTTCTGCCGGCTCATTCTGAAAAAATAAAGACGCTTTGTAATCTGTCTAGCCATTGCTTGAGTCCGGTTTAAGCTGTAGCTGAATACCAGTACCTATGCTCAGCAGTTCGAAAATAACAGCCCACCCGTTATTTCTGAAACCGTTCAGCAAAATGGTAATTTTTCGACTATTTTCTATAACATCAAGATAATTTATTATGAAATTAAAACCGACACAATAAGCCTTTCATTGAATGTGCCACTCGGCAAAATTTGCAAAACAATTTATTTTTCTAATTATTTAAAAGAATATAACCATCCCATCACTTCCCGTGGGTGTCGTAAGAGGCGCCTAAGGGACTCACCAGTGTATGGGCAGCATTCTCTGTGCATTGCAACAGCTACACTGCGATCGCCAACTCGCATGCCTAGCGTGGCGATTATGGCAACCCTCCTTTGGGGGAGGCCTATGTTCATCAGTGGCAGTCTTTCGGCTGATAGAATGACCCGTGTTTAGGTCACAAAGTTATGTGTATCAAATTTCATCTAAATTTTGCCAGTAGATTCGGAGCAAATGTGTAGTGACAAACGGCCAGTTACGCGAGTGATCTTATAAGGGTTTCGTTTTTCTAAACGGACTTTCAGAACCCAAAACAACGCTGACTATGTCATCAGTTTTCTGAAGAAAATAATGCATCATTTGCAGTCTTGCTTCCCCCTGGCTCATCGGCTGGCGACGCCCTTGATTCTGTCCATTAAAACTATTCTGAAGACTTACCTTCGCATGCGGTGCTTTTTTTGTCATCAAGTTGACAGGCTGATCGTATATATCATCTTGTATCTGTAAAGTTAACAATGTTCTAGTCGAATCATTCAAATAACGTCGGCTTCCATTTAAGACCTTTTTTTTTTAGGATGGGAAATCATCAAATGACTTCTTCCGCTCTGGGTGGAGCAGAAGGGCGTGACAGACTTTTACCGACTAAAACCCATCCGTGTTCCTTCTAAAGCCCTTTGCGTTCCAGGGCCGCGGTGACTCTTTCGAACAAATTCCGCAACCCTAGCAGACAATTAGGACCTTGCAAATGGAAAAAGAGTATGTACGTTTTGATTCAAGTGAGGTAAGTTTGTCATTGCAGCCGAGGTAGAAAGATGCTTGAGCCATTTGACCGGAAGGCGAGGCTGTTATAAAGCAAAGATACCGCAATAGCAAATGCCCTCGTTGTTGTGGTGTTGTTTTTAAACGTTTTTTTATAGTAATTTGGTTAAATAACAATATTTTTTTAATATTTGTTGTACTTACATTTGGGTAGTTAAACGCCAGACTGGCGTACGGATCTGACCTCACCAATCCCAAAGCAATAGTGGTCTGAAAATTATATTGAACAGGTAAATATTATCTGAAACTTATTCTAATATCTCAAGGTTATATTTAAAAGGCAGAACGCCACTTCATCGATCAACCTGCACAGCCTAATCCCAACTATATTAGGATCGGCTGCCGGTAGACCGGATGTAGCTGAGCACCAGTATTGTACATAGAGCGAAGGAGCGAATGTCTATCTCCAAAGCCCAGTAACTGTAAAAACAATACCCCTTAGCAAGACTGGTGTCAGATATACTGGCTCCAGACTGTCAGCATCGAATGTCAAAGACTACAAATGACAGCCGGGACCAATATCTTAGCATAGTATACATTCATAGATTTTCACGTCGGCGGCACGGTTCGCGCCTTTGGTTGAGCGATTGAATACTGCGCTGCGTGTCGCGGGTTCGATTCCCACACGGAACAAATATTTGTATGGCCTACAGATAGTTGTCTGGGTCTGGCTGTTTGTGTTTGTGAATTTAAATGTTTGTAAACGTACCGACGATACAGGAGAAATTCCTAGTGTTAAAATAAAATAAATTTGGAAACGTTGCTTTACGTTGAAGATCGACCCGTGTAGTTGTTGTATTCCACGAGCCAGATGCCCAAAAGTAGGTATGACTGCCAGTTTTTCCGAGGAGCATTGTGTTATTCAGTAACTGTATTGTGGAGGTCAGTTAGGTGGCTGCATTATGTATAATAATGGTATTCAACGGTCCTTAACAATTGAGAAAAGCCGGTCGATTCTGTAAATATATCGAATTGAAGGCTTGGGTGAAGTGGTTACGAGCTGAGCTGTCAATCCATACAATCAAGATGTCACGTGATCACGAAGTGAGCTATCATTCCATCAGATTATATGTATCTTCGACATGTTTACTGCCAGTCGATTCTATAAACATATCGAAGTGAAAGCTTGGGTTGATTGTATGGATTGACACCTCACCTCGTGATCACTTCACTCAAGCCTTCATTTCGACATGTTTACAGAATCGACAGGCAGAATCTCACTGCAGGCTACACAGTGGATGCTGATCGAAGCTTCTAATATTCAACATACCTACTGCAGTTCACTTTTTAAATTCTCAAACAAAGCAAAGAAGTCCTTACCAGAAATAGCTGAAGGTACCCCAGCATTGTATTAAAAGAGGACCTTTTGGGTCTCCCGTTGCACAGCAACTGAAAAGTCTTTTGCGTAAAGAAAATATGGCTTTAGTACGTAAAACTGGTTGAAATTGATCGTTAGTGGGGCGACTATGGACTTTTATGGCTTTGTGATAATTGCCTGTTATCGCAATAAGTATCTAAATAACTTGAGAACTATACGTACACTAGCGGATGCCTTTTTTATTGTTTTGTGGGTGGGAAATCATCAGATGAATCCTACCGCTCTAGGTGGAGCGGAAGGGAGTGTCAGACTCTTAGGTAGGTGACTAAAATTCACCCGTGTTCCTTCAAATTCTCCTTGCGTTCCAGGGCCGAGGTGATGCCTGCGACTTTGACCGCGCGGATGTCAAAGTTTCCACTACCCTTTAGTTTTTCTTAGCGGATGCTTACGTCATAAAGAAAACCTCTTTTCAGATTTCTAGACTTACACGGCCGGTCTCAATAACGTATCTACCTTTGACCAACTGTCTATCACTACTGTAACTGTATAATTAGCTACCAATAGTAGCTGAAACGTCATGTTTGCGTTTCATTTCAGCTCCTGACGGTAGCTAATTTGACAATTGGTTAAAGGTAGATACGATATTGAAACCGGCCGTTAGTAGTTGTAGCTGGTCCGTTGTAGAGGGTCAGGACAAACGATTTTGTATACATATAGGTTTATAGGGAAGGACTATTGTAAAATATCCAGTGTTCATGGGTTTCGTTTCCGCCATATTATTTCTGGTTGTTCTAGTCTGGCTAACGGAGACTATTTGCACAGGCACAACCTTGTAGCCAGGATTATCCATCCGCAACTTGCTCTTAAATACAATGTTGTAAAATCGGAAGTACCGTATATAGTACAGTACTTCCGATTCTGGTATGGTATATACGATATGCGCCCTACCCAGTTCTCGAAAATGGCAATTGCACATTGTATTGGCATCGGTCTATCATCACTGACAGGACTATTGTTACCAATAAGCCTGACATAGGAATTGCTCCTTCCTGATAGTCACCACCCACCATTCTCCGTACTAACGTCACTGGAAACACTTTTACGCCAATAAAACATCATAACAACATGAAACATAACTTTTACAAGGCCAACTATTGCCAGATTAACAGCGAACTTGAAAAAATTGACTGGGATGAGCTTCTTAGCCAGCCGACCGCTGAACAATCCGTTGAGACTTTTTATGATTTCATTTATGGCCTAATTCGATTCCACGTGCCCTATAGACGGACCAGAACCTCGCGGGTTCCAACTTGGTTCAGTGCCTCCCTAGTCAAATCCTTCAAGAAAAAGGAGCGCGCTTGGATCAGATGGAAAAAATTTAATAATATATCCGATTATGAAGACTTTTCTAAACATCGTAGGTTTTTCAAAGCAGAATGTGATAAGTGTTTTAACAAATGTATAAGCTCTGTAGAAGACAGCATTCCTCTTAACGTGAAACATTTTTGGTCATATATCTCGAACCGCAAGGGACATTCAGGTATCCCAGCTGACATGCACTATAAAGACACAACCTCTAACTGTCCAACGACAATCTGCAATCTTTTCTCTTCCTTTTTCAACTCAGTTTACGAACCTTCCAACTTTAATCCAGACACTTGGGTACCCCCAAATTCTTTTGCGGACGAATCTACCTGCTTGTCTAATATTTATTTAAGTAAGGATAAAATAAACAGAGCCTTGCTGTCATTAGATGTCACCAAAGGATCTGGACCTGACGGATTGCCGCCTAGCTTTTTAAAAAACACTGCTTGTAACATGTGCTCGCCCTTGTACATTCTATTCAACAAATGCTTACGACAAGGCACTTTTCCCTCTGCATGGAAGCGCGCATTTATTACTCCCATTTATAAAAGTGGTGATAGAAGCGACATGGAAAACTATCGTCCTATTTCGATACTTCCTGCCTTGTCTAAGCTTTTCGAGGACCTTGTGCACAGCTCAATTCTTCCCCTTTTGCGACACCTCATAATACCTGAACAGCACGGCTTTGTCAAATGTCGATCTACTACAACTAATCTTATGATTTTTACCGACTACCTGTTTGAGAATATGGACAACCGTGTCCAAGTAGACGCTGTGTACACCGACTTTCGGAAGGCTTTCGACAAGGTGGACCACAAACTACTTATGGACAAAATAGCATTCAATGGCATCCGAGGAAACCTATTGCGTTGGTTTGCATCTTATATATTTAACAGAACTCAAAAAGTTGTCGTTAATGGGTTTGAGTCCGACTACATTTTCGTTGCATCTGGGGTGCCACAGGGATCGGTTTTGGGTCCTCTGCTTTTCATACTCTTCATAAACGACGTCAAATCTTGTTTTAACAACTCCCATTTCCTGTTATACGCTGATGATATGAAAATATATAGATCTTGCAGAAGTACTAACGACTGCTTGCTACTACAAGAGGACCTCAATAGGCTTGCTGACTACTGTGTGGTTAACCAGCTAAAACTTAACTTAGGAAAATGTAATTCCATCTCTTTCACTAAAAATAAAAAGATGTTAAATTTTCCCTACACCCTTAATGGAGTGGTCTTAAACAAAGTCCAGTCCACGCGAGATCTCGGTGTGCTGCTGGACTCAAACCTTCACTTGGACACACACATTGACAACATAACGACAAAAGCGTTTCGGATGTATGGTTTCGTCATGAGATCCTCTAACGATTTTAAAAAGCCCTCTACATACTTATTTCTATATAAATCATTGATACGATCTCAGTTGGAGTACGCTGTTCCGGTTTGGAGCCCATTTTATGATAAATACAAAAACTGCATTGAAATGGTACAAAAGAAATTCTTGCGTAGTATGCATTACAGATGTCTTCGCACTCGAATCCATTACACCGAGCTGTTAAAACTTTACAACTTATTAAACTTGGAGTCCAGGCGAACATTTCTAATGGTCATGACACTACACGGTATTTGTAACAACAAGTTTGATTGCAATAGTCTTACGAACAATTTGTGTTACGTAGTACCTAGAACTGTCATGCGGCGAGAGGTGCGCGTTCCTTGTTTGTTCCACACTAAAAAGTGCAGAACACACGCGGGCGAGCGGGCACCTCTCCGCCGCGCCGCCTCGTAGCTACATATAACTCCCACTTTATCGATTTTGATATTTTCGCTTTAACGCAAAATGAATTTAAAAAACAGGTTCTCGCTAAGGGTAAAATCTTAATTTGTTGTTCCACATAATGTTTACATAATAAAATCATTCATATATTTTTTAAATTAATCTGATGAGCAATATGTGCACGTTGGTCAATCTCTGTCTCTTTTACAAATTCGCGGACAATAGTGTGGGTTACTTACATGTTTGTTATTTATATTATTTTAAACACCTGTGTTAAAATATAACGTGTAACTGTTTTTTGTCCCAAACAAATAAAATAAATTAAAATTAACCGAGAACCTCGTGAAGGCTGAGAAAGATAAACAAACTAAGTATCTTAACTTGGCTCGCGAGGTTGTCGACATGTGGGATGTGAACACAGTAGTCATTGTGCCGATAATCGTGACGGCCAATGTCATAATTGCCAAGAACCTCGACCAACATCTGAGGAGGCTCTCGTTGGATCAAGGTCTTGATCCAGAAAGCAGTACACGGCGCGCATAGTTAGGAGGTTCCTCTCTCAGGGGCCCTGACCACCGGTAGCTTGGACCCTGTTCCCGATACCGGTGGCCTACTATTTTTATATTTTGAAACGTTTTTTTTTTTAAATAGAAATATTTAAAAATGTAAGTAAATAACATGTTTACAAAATAAATAAATGGAAAAATAATAATAAATAATGTATATAAGCTTGTTTTTGTACTTTTACTTATTTTCGTTATTTTTTTACCGTATAGTAACCTCCTAAAATACCCGAGCATGAGTAGTGGTATCAGTTAACCATTGATTAAATCTCCAAAAAAAATTAGTCTGCCATAACGTCGGAAGTGCTTGGCAAGTTGCTCATATGTACCTATGCATGCAGCCATTTTTAGAGCTCCGCAATCAACAAGGAACCCTTATAGTTTCGCCATGTCAGTCTGTCCGTCCGCGGTTTAGCTCAAAGACGCTTAGCGCTAGAAAGTTGAAAGAACAATGATCACTTTGGACTAGGAAAAAACAGAAATTGGTACTTACTGAGATGAAACTGTCACCAATATGTAGTGCATTGTTTATGTAATTATTGTATTTCTTCGTTTATTTTTAATATAGTAAATCTTTTTTATTTGAATACTGCTTGATTTATCAAAAGGCAATATAAACTATTTAACTTCGAACGCATCGTTAATTACTTACGTTACTAGAGAAGTCCATACTTTTTCTAAAGTCTTAATTAAATAAAAAATCAGAATTAAATCTCTGTCAATGTAAACCGTATAAACTTACATTAATTATTATAATACTTAAACTTACTTACTTAACTTTTATTTGATGTTACTTCGTGGTAAATTGTTGTAAAGCCATTAATTAAATGAAAAAAACATGATTTTACATCTAAAAATCGACAGTGTCATAAATTGATCGATTACGTCCCGCCCTGTTTTTGACAATTAAACAAAAAATTGACCGTGTTGTTGTAGTTTCGGCGACGTCTGTGTTCTGCTCCCATATTATTATTATACTCTTTGGTGTTCTGTGTGATTTACTGTTATTTTCTTGATTTAGAATTATCTGGTGTGAACTCTTCTTATCATAAAGAAGAAAACATAAATGCTATCTACGATTACTAATAAATAAACATAACCTCAAAACATATTTTATAGTTACTTGATTCTCCGACCTTTTATAAATATATTGAAGGCCGTACTAAGTTATATTTATAAAGGCGAATGAAACGACATGTGTGTCATTAACTTACGTTTTGTTAGATTTTACTAGTCCAAGCATGTTATCCGAGTGGCCATTGTTCTTTGGTATGGGTATAAATACCTATTAATCACACAGTAACAGTGGTAAAATATTTTTTTATCGTCTGCCCCATGGTGTGGGGTGTCGTTGGATAGGTCGCCTAAAAAATTGAGGGTTTGCTAACCATTTTTTGATTTCCATACGTTTGCGAAATATTAATTTAAAGTGCATTTTTTTTAGAGTCAAGTGTGTCTCTCCCCCCCCCCCCCCCCCC
>NDFZ01004141.1:34836-56180 GCA_002192655.3 Mamestra configurata
CCCCTTTCTGCCAGCTAAACGGTGGATTTTGGAGACGTGTTTTTTTTTTAGTAGTAGCATATTTAACGAATTTAGAAGGAAAACTATCACCGCTACCTAGGCTTCCAGGGTAGCGGAATCCAGGGTTGCGGAATTTGTTCGTAAGAGTCACTGCGGCCACAGTAGATAAATATACAGTAGGTTATCTAAGGCCGCCCGCCGAGTTATTAGCCTACTCTTGCGTTGATACCCAGGGTTGTCACTTTTACTTTTAGTTAATATTTTCGAACAAGCAGCACTTGATCTAAATTTATAAAATAAAAAGCATATTATGATTGAATATTTTACCAATTTATAAATTTAGTAAAAATAAAAAGCTTTTATTCACATAACATTTATTATACTAAGTTACAAATTTGATACCGAGAAAATTTTTCTCCTGTTTCTGCACGTCCGGAACGCTTTATTATTATTTATTAATTATTGTGAAATTGTCCTTATTACAACTATACCTACGCGAAAAATATGTTTACCAAAACGATGTTTCGTACTCAATCCTCTATTTTATAGTAAAACTAGACTTCTTAAAATAAACTTTAGCTCTAAACATAGTATTCAGAAAAATGCGACTCGGCTACGCTCTTAATAAAGCAAATAAACTGTGAAATAAACAATACAATACCATATTTTCTAATAATATTTAAGTATAAGTAGGTACTTACATTTCTGGTTGAGTAGGAAGTATGAAGAATGATAAGTCCGGGTTTGCGAAATCATTATTGAGGCACCCGAAAACACTACAATATTTTTTTCCTCTTTTTGAAGTCATGATACTCGTAATTTACGACAAGTGTCCGCCGCCCGCGCCGGCGAGAGTTGACGAACGCAAGCGGTCATGTAGCGTACGCGCGTGCTCACAGTCGCGCTGCACAGCCCGCACTGCCGCCACCTTATTTCCGCATATATTATGCTAGCGTGTGCGTGAAATCGCGTGCCGACATGGCGCGCGGCGCGCACGCACACATTCAAACCGAGAGCGGCACGTTTGTATGAAGATGTTTTACTGTATATTTATCTACTGTGCTGCGGCCCTGGAACGCAAAGGGCTTTAGAAGGAACACGGATGGGTTTTAGTCAGCAAGAGTCTGACACGCCCTTCCGCTCCACCCAGAGCGGAAGAAGTCATTTGATGATACCCCATCCTTAAAAAAAAAAAACCTGGCGTTAACGAGTTAATGAGTTATAGTCGACCAACTTATGAAATGAAACCGGGTAAGTGTACATTTTACTATTTTTCAAGCATGGTTTAGAGATTTAATTTATGGTTAAGGTTAGTATTAAGATATTTAAGGATTAACAAAATATAAACACATTTACTCATGTTTCATTGATTTTAATAATAAATAATTTAAATACATGGTGCTTTATAATTATAACAACTTCTACGATTAGCCAGGTATGAAAGAGATAGTTCACAATTCTGTGAGCAAACACAGGTGGAGAGTGCACCTGTGTTTGCTCACAGAATTGTTCTTTGGTATACTCCGCTGCAATACGACACGACCGGGCCGAGATCAGGGACAGGTCGGCTTTTCGTGCTTTCTGAAGCACGGAGATATCACACGATGACACTACCAACTTCCGAACTATGTGCTGCCACTGAAAAAATCCTAGTGGAATAACACAATTACACTTTTCTCGACTAGGAAATCATACATGGGACTCAACTTTTAGCAGGCACGAGACCAGCAGAGCAGCTTGGTGCGTTTTAACAGCGCAGCAGCGTCCTCAATGTGTGCCACGACTCATGTGTATTTCAAGTAGTGCACCTACTCAACGGATTTTTTAAAACGGCTGTAATTAAATGTGAAACTATGCTGCTGAGACAATTTTAAAAGCAACGCTGGACTATTATAAGCGCCTACTCTTTTTATAACAGCAATGCGCGATTGTACAAGTCTCTGCTTAGCGCAGTTTTAATGACGTTCGCAATTTATTCCCCACTTCCCCGATAGAATGATGTAATTATTTTAAAACTATTTTTCCTAAAAGATGTTTTCAATACCCCTCCCCAACCTCGATATTTGCAGTTTCAGTTTTTCACAGAGCTACGGATATGGTTGCGCTTGCGCCAGTTTTCTAATAAATCAGCTAGGGTTAGGTTTTTTCTCTCTCTTCCAAGTAATTTGAAGTAGTTTGATTTTTATCGGTTTCCCGCCCAGAACCCTCGTGACTACCAACACATTGACAGGCTGGCTCATCCTCTTCCAGTATAGTCGATTAGTTTGTAAGTTTGTTTAATATGCCCTGGCTGGAGGCTTATTTTTGCTATACCGCCACAGGCAAGTCCGGTTTAACAGCCAACAATCTCCTTTTTTCTTTTTGATAGGGGAAATCCTCATGGATGTCCTCTGTCAGACTCTTACTGACTAAAACCACCCCGGTGTTCCATCTCCCACCTACGCCGGGGATCGCGGGAACATATGCGACTTCCGTAATCCCCGGCTGGTGCCGGCCCGCCTCTGCGGGCCACCTTGCGTCAGCGGGGGAGTGAGGTGTTTGACTCCCCCCGCTACGTCAAAGAGCACGGGAGAGCACGGGAACACCACGCGCCGCCACCTCGGGTTCGGATGAATGGGGGGCGACGGACGTCCCCAAGTCCGCCGCCTCTGGACCTAGCTAGGCGGGCCGGAAGAGGGCAGTCCTCCTCCGACGCCCGATGCGCCTGCTGCGGGCCGGAAGGAGGGTCGAGATTTTCCTCTCCCTTTCCGCAGCCTCCTTCTGCGCGATAACTGTCTCGCAGAAGGAGACCACCGCGTCCTAGAACTCCTCGCCACCGCCCATAGAACGGACTACAGCCGGCAGCGAGAGGTCTCTGCCTACTACAGAGATGAGGGCACGGCGCGGCTCCTCCCAAGCGGCACACTGCCTGCGTATGCCGCGCCATGTCCTCCCGACAGTCGATGCAGTGGTGACACCAACTGCCTATGCGACACAGGAACCTCCCTAAGCAGCCATGCTCCGAGAGGACCTGCGTCGCACGAAACGACAGGGAGCCATGCCTTCTCCCAAGCCATAGGTCGAACACCGGCCGGATGGCCTCGATGATGACGAGGCCGGTGGAAGGGCTTGAAAGCCTATCCCGCCATTCCGCCACCAGGACCTCGCGCAGCTACGACCGACGCAGCTCAAAGTGTCGCTGCATCAGTCGCTCGCCGCGCGCCCGCGCGTCCTCACGACACCAGTGCAGTGACGCGAGAACTTTTGCCTCCAGGTCCCAGGGCGGAGATCCGGTCAGTGCGCAAGCCGCCTCGTAGGAGATCGTGCGATAACCCCTGATGACTCTGACGGCCATCACCCTCTGCGGCTTCCGCAGAACAGACCAGTCCGAGTCAGCCGCCCAGATTGGGACCCCAAACAGGGCCATCGATCGCACGATCCCCACGTACAACCGCCTGCAAGCGGTGCTCGGGTCCCCCAGATTGGGAAGCAGCGTTGACAGCGCCCCCGCCACGCTCAACCACTTGGGCGCCAGCCGCCGGAAGTGGAGGCCGAAATCCCACTGGCTGTCGAGCACCAATCCCAGGTACTTCATGGTGGACTCGACAGCGATACGGGCCCCCCAGCCGGCAATCTCCTAGGTTGACCTGAGAGAGCGCAGTCATAAGAAAAAAACGCTGTCGAAATGTCTTGTGATCAATATCTTACAACTTAGCATCTCGACAATCGCCTGGTAAAATGGGACTTAGTCTGGAGGCACTCCTCTAGTATTCAAATACCATAAATGGGATCCGGTTGATGAGGTCGTATGTAGGCAAGGATTTATAAATAACACTCAAACATACACAGTTCTGCTTATATTTGTGAAATAGACTGAAATATTGTTCATCTATCATTTCCTCGCTTCAGAAGTAGTGATTATTACAGTGTTACAGTATAAAGAAACACGGTGAACAAACTTAAACTAACTTACAATTTATAACGTTGGATTTTAAGAAACAGATCATCGACAACTCCAACATAAATAAAAAATAGCAAAAATGTAAAACATAATTTTGTAAAATGTGAAAATGTCTGGCTTACTAAGTTTTGTGTAGTGTCATCGGGCTTTATAATTATTATTATAACAATTTCTACGATTAGCCAAGTATGCGCAGAGAAGGAGGAAGTTCATTAAATGAAGGAGATACAGTTCACAAGTCTGTTAGCAAACATTCCAGCACTCTCAGTTCCTTTGCTCTCGTAGTCCGATGCGACCGGGGAGAGCTCAGGCGCAAGATCAACGGCGACATGTGCGCACCGAAGCACGAGGATGTCACACGTTGACACTACCAACTTTCAAACTATGTGCTATCACTGAAAATTTCCTAGTGAAATAACACAATTATACTTTGCTCGACCAGGAAATCGAACACGGGACCTAACTTTAAGCAGTGACGAGACTAACAAAAATTTTTAACAGTGCTGATAAGAGCAGCGTCCTCAAACCACAACTCATCAGTTATTGCAGTGCACCCACTCAAAAATATTTTAAAACTATTTTCCTAGAAGATGTTTTCAACACCCCTCCTCAAACACGACATTTGCGGTTTCAGTATTTTAGAGAGCTATAGAAATTGTTGCGCTTGCGCCAGTTTTCTAATAAATCAGCTAAGGTTACGTTTGTGTCTTTTTTCAAAGTAATTTAAAGTGCTAGTAGAATTTTTGTTATCATTTACCCGTCCAGAACCCTCGTGACTACCAATACATTGACAAGCTGGCTCATGCTCTTCGAGTGGGGAACTGTTACCGTTGTTTAGACCCCCTGGAACTTCGCATCTTTCACCGTCATACTCTCCCATGCATTCACAGACTGGTCCTTCCTCCTCATTTAAGGAACAAATACCGCTGTTTAAGCAATGACCATGACACACGTTCACTTCACATCGTTCTCCGGAATAGCCAGCTTTACATCTGAAATAACAAAATTGTGAAGTATACCAATATAAATTAAACAAGAAAGCCATAAGGAGTAGAACATGCTTTACCTGCATTTAGGAAGCCCACCTTCAGACAAACTACATTTTCCTTGTAAACAATAGTTCTCGCAGCTTGATACCTCACATCGCTCACCGGTGTACCCAGGAGAGCATATGCATTGGGATTGTCCATTAACTTTAATACCATGAACACAATATGGACCAAAATAATATTCCCTAGCAATTTTGTCTGTCTTATAGTTTTTGAGTACGTGACGGCAATTCGAAATTCCCTGAAATTGATCTTTCATTTTGTAGTTGGCGGCTATACCGACACCGCTTTCAGTATGAACCTCATAAATCTTGTTCATAGTTTGTCCTAATGGTGACTTTAGAAATTTCCAAACGACTTTCTTAATCGAGGAATAACCGAAAAATCCAGAAACACCCTCTTGGTGTTGGCTTATTGCCACCACGTAGAGGTTTTGTTTAGAAACTGTAAATGAATTTGGGTTTGTAACACTAGGACTAGGATAACCTGTCCAGCTAAGTTCTTCTTGTACATTTTTTCCATTCAAATCTGCACTACAAGTATAACTTTTTGAACTTTTAGTTTCAGGCCTTGTCCAGTATATTTTTTGTGTCTGTAGGTCAATAGCCAAGTTGTGTAGGTTCCGGTTGTACTTTGAATTAATAACAACTTCTCTGTTAGAACCATTAAATCGAGCTCTCTCTATTGTAGACGTCGGCAGGTTTGTGTTGATCCAGTAAATATACCTGCAAATTGAAAACCATTAGTTAGGTACTTCATATGTACCACGAAGGAGAATAAATTCTGTCAAATTATAAATTTATCTTACTATTATTAGTAACGTACCCTCTGCAACTATCGACAGCTATGTCAGTGGGGATCCCGACATCCATCTTGATTAAAAGATTTCCGTAAACATAGTTCTTGTATCCAGGTTTTAATGAAATCCAATTTATGCTTCGTCTCTTAGTATCTGTGAAGAACAGTATTTCTGCGATAGGGTCGACGGCTAGACCCTGGATGTTCCTGCCATTTCTTTCTGTGAAGCATTTGTGTTCCATGGAATTTATGTTATAACCACATATGGCGTCGTTGCTGTTCTGTTTGTTGACGTACAGCAGCATGTTGTTAACTTCATCGTAAGCTATAGCAGCCATCGTCTGGAAGGACAGCGATACAGTGGCCAATTTGGTTCCGTTATCAGTGTAAAATTCTAGTCGATTTCCTACTGTTATGGCGAAGTCTGAAACAACAGAATTATTTCAGCAAGAATTGTTTATAATTACTAGAATAAGCTAATAAAGACATTTCGATGCAAGTGCGCAACTTAGTCATTGCAGCCGAGGCAAGGTATGCCATGGAACGACATACTGAAATCTCTTAAGTCACGAACTTGCTAAACCGCCCATATACAAATACAAAAACTACAACCGACTTCGAAATCGGTGTTTCTGATGTGGTTTCTTCATTTTTATGACAACGACTTCCAAAATTAAAGCTATTTTGTACTTTGTAGTGGTTTTTATTTGGAAGCCGATTGCACTCTTTTGGAATTGTTTTTTTTTAATTTTCACTCTTTAGTGTTGGTACCCCCTAAAATGCCGATGAAACCATATCAATTTAATAAAATTATCTATTTCCATAACATCAGATTTTTACTAGAAATAAAAATAAAAACTCCTAACTAAATTAAATCTAAAATATGGTGTCAAAAACTTCATACGCATCGCTGTCGACTGGAAGTGTACCCAAAAGACTGGCGGCATTACCACGTTGAATGGCAATGCTTATTTTATTTTAATTTAGATTTTTACTAAATTTAAGTAGGACCATTTTGAAATATTTTATTTAAAAATGGAAAAGTTTCGGACAAAAAACAATTTAAAAAACCCTTCTAATTTCATAAATGACGAAGTTATGTCCGAGCGGACACAGAAAAAAAACATCGAAATTCATAGCCTCCTCCTTCTTTGAAGTCGCTTAATACAACAAAAACAACGTTGAAGAGAGAAGTAGAGAAGGAATTTAATACAAGCTGTTGGTATGCTCACCCCAGGAGTGCGCCAGCTCGACGAGCAGTGCTACGACCAGCACGCACTGCGCTCTGCACATTTTGCTTCAGAAATAAAAAGTCGTTGCAACAGAGAAGCGTCCACCACAGAATATAATTATAATAGTATTGGGTCACCCTTGATGACCACTTCTTAAATAGTTGCGCAAAAAGTTGTCTTTTCCTAAAACAAAAAAAAAGAATTGGTTGTGATAAGAGGCCACAATAATACCTTATTAGGGTTCCGAACCTCTATATGGAAAAATGGAACCCTTATCACTCAGTTGTCTGTCTGTTAGCCTATTTTTTCCGAATCTACTGGACCGATTAAATTGAAATTTGATACCCATATGATCTTTCTGTGACCCAATCACGAACGTGCAACAAAAATAATAAAATTTTGATATGGGCTCACTGGAAATAAAGTTTTTCCAACTGTACCGTGTGACATATTAAATGAAAGCCGTATTGTGAATTCCGAATGCATTTTTCTTTCATATTCAAAAATAAATGGTTTTGAAGTTATTCAAGAAATTATATGTAAAATGACAATTCCCCTTATTTCCGAAGCTACTGAGTATAGATTTTGAAAAAAATACAGATAGTAGTTGGTTGCCAAGATTCAAAGTCAAAGTCAATTCATTTATTTCAACTAGACCATTAAAAGGCACTTTTGAATGTCAAATTTACAGCTTGAAAGTAAAATATTAGTGACTCTAGCTGTCCATTCGCAAAAAGTAGAGTCTTATGGAGAAGAACGGACAAGAAACTCCATGGTTACTCTTTTCAAATATAGGTTTTACAATACTTTGTATACATACATTAATCAATTGATAATATTATGTGAGCACTATGCACCCAACATTACACTAATATACAGCACACACTTATATACTAATAGGTACAACAAAGCAATACCAGCAGAGACATAATTAAGTTTGCTAGCAAGGGACACGGTACTCACATATTTACAATATAATTAACAACAATGGATCAGTGTGTGAGTTAAATTTCATATTTAAAACATAAAAAACGTACAGTAAATAAATCAACAAGTTTGACTTTGTCTACTACACCCTAGATCGTCCTATGGAGCAGGACCAGCATGTTACCAAGCATTCTTATCTTTATGCTTGTTTACAAAGTGTTTTAAATTTTCTTTCATTTAATTCTAATATGTCACAAGGTATTTTGTTGTAACATTTAACACAGTACCCCATGAGAGATTGGCTGGAGAGGCGCTACGGCGTCCTCACCTTCCGCCTGACGCAGGTACTCACCGGACACGGCCGTTTCGGGAGGTACCTGTTTCGGATTAAGTGGGAGGACACGTTCGGGTGTCAGCACTGTGAGGATCGCCAGGAGGACACGGTGGAGCATACGGTGGAGATCTGCCCTGCTTGAGCTGAGCACCGCCGTGTCCTCGTCGAGGCGATCGGCGGCGGCAAACTCTCGCGTTCGGCCCTGGTTGAATCCATGGTCCGGAGCGAGGAGGCTTGGGAAGCGGTCACCTTTTGCGAAGCAGTAATGCTAACGAAGGAGGAGGCGGGCCGCGCGAGGGAAAGGCAAGGCCTTCGCCCCAACCGCCGCAACAGGAGAAGACGCCCCGGACGTCGGGAGTCGCAGAGCGATCCCCGGCCACCGTAGGCGCGGGCCTGCGGACGGCGAGCATTGGGTGGCTCGCCGTCCAATCACCACCAGGCCCGGGTCTGGTCGATGACGCGTTGTGTTTCACGCGCGCCTCAAAGAGATGTCAGCATAAAAGACGGGGCCCGCTAGGGCCAGTGCATGCCAGGGTTGCGGAATTTGTTCGAAAGAGTCACCGCGGCCCTGGAACGCAAAGGGCTNTCGACGAGCAGTGCTACGACCAGCACGCACTGCGCTCTGCACATTTTGCTTCAGAAATAAAAAGTCGTTGCAACAGAGAAGCGTCCACCACAGAATATAATTATAATAGTATTGGGTCACCCTTGATGACCACTTCTTAAATAGTTGCGCAAAAAGTTGTCTTTTCCTAAAACAAAAAAAAAGAATTGGTTGTGATAAGAGGCCACAATAATACCTTATTAGGGTTCCGAACCTCTATATGGAAAAATGGAACCCTTATCACTCAGTTGTCTGTCTGTTAGCCTATTTTTTCCGAATCTACTGGACCGATTAAATTGAAATTTGATACCCATATGATCTTTCTGTGACCCAATCACGAACGTGCAACAAAAATAATAAAATTTTGATATGGGCTCACTGGAAATAAAGTTTTTCCAACTGTACCGTGTGACATATTAAATGAAAGCCGTATTGTGAATTCCGAATGCATTTTTCTTTCATATTCAAAAATAAATGGTTTTGAAGTTATTCAAGAAATTATATGTAAAATGACAATTCCCCTTATTTCCGAAGCTACTGAGTATAGATTTTGAAAAAAATACAGATAGTAGTTGGTTGCCAAGATTCAAAGTCAAAGTCAATTCATTTATTTCAACTAGACCATTAAAAGGCACTTTTGAATGTCAAATTTACAGCTTGAAAGTAAAATATTAGTGACTCTAGCTGTCCATTCGCAAAAAGTAGAGTCTTATGGAGAAGAACGGACAAGAAACTCCATGGTTACTCTTTTCAAATATAGGTTTTACAATACTTTGTATACATACATTAATCAATTGATAATATTATGTGAGCACTATGCACCCAACATTACACTAATATACAGCACACACTTATATACTAATAGGTACAACAAAGCAATACCAGCAGAGACATAATTAAGTTTGCTAGCAAGGGACACGGTACTCACATATTTACAATATAATTAACAACAATGGATCAGTGTGTGAGTTAAATTTCATATTTAAAACATAAAAAACGTACAGTAAATAAATCAACAAGTTTGACTTTGTCTACTACACCCTAGATCGTCCTATGGAGCAGGACCAGCATGTTACCAAGCATTCTTATCTTTATGCTTGTTTACAAAGTGTTTTAAATTTTCTTTCATTTAATTCTAATATGTCACAAGGTATTTTGTTGTAACATTTAACACAGTACCCCATGAGAGATTGGCTGGAGAGGCGCTACGGCGTCCTCACCTTCCGCCTGACGCAGGTACTCACCGGACACGGCCGTTTCGGGAGGTACCTGTTTCGGATTAAGTGGGAGGACACGTTCGGGTGTCAGCACTGTGAGGATCGCCAGGAGGACACGGTGGAGCATACGGTGGAGATCTGCCCTGCTTGAGCTGAGCACCGCCGTGTCCTCGTCGAGGCGATCGGCGGCGGCAAACTCTCGCGTTCGGCCCTGGTTGAATCCATGGTCCGGAGCGAGGAGGCTTGGGAAGCGGTCACCTTTTGCGAAGCAGTAATGCTAACGAAGGAGGAGGCGGGCCGCGCGAGGGAAAGGCAAGGCCTTCGCCCCAACCGCCGCAACAGGAGAAGACGCCCCGGGCGTCGGGAGTCGCAGGGCGATCCCCGGCCACCGTAGGCGCGGGCCTGCGGACGGCGAGCGTTGGGTGGCTCGCTGTCCGATCACCACCAGGCCCGGGTCGATGGCGCGTTGTGTTTCACGCGCGCCTCAAAGAGATGTCAGCATAGAAGACGGGGCCCGCTAGGGCCAGAGCCTGCCAGGGTTGCGGAATTTGTTCGAAAGAGTCACCGCGGCCCTGGAACGCAAAGGGCTTTAGAAGGAACACGGATGGGTTTTAGTCAGTAAGAGTCTGACACGCCCTTCCGCTCCACCCAGAGCGGAAGAAGTCATTTGATGATTTCCCATCCTTAAAAAAAAAAAAAAAACCCCATGAGAGATGTTCGTACTTTGGCTAATCTATAAAATGTTTGGTGTAATTTATTTTTATTTCTCGTATTAAAATGATGTCTATCACTAATTTTGCTAAAGCGATGTCGATTTTTTCTCACATACATTATATTCTCATAAATGAATTGACAAGGGACCATCATAATATTTATCTTTTTTTAAAGTTCCCTAAGAGAATCGCGGCGAAGAAGATTATAAATGGCTCTGACAGCACGCATTTGCAAAATAAATACAGATTCAATGTCAGCAGCCCGACCCCACAGCAAAATACCGTACGACCTAATGCTGTGAAAGTAACCAAAATAGACCAAGCGCGCGGTTTCTACATATGTTAACTGTCTTATCTTTCTAACAGCATAAGCGGCTGAGCTTAGCCGCCCCGCAAGAGATGTTATGTGAGGTCCCCATTGCAATTTCTCGTCTAAAGTGATTCCTAAGAAAACCGTCTGATCAATAAATTCCAGTTTTTGTCCATTCAATACGATGACACATTCATTGCTTCTAACAATTGGTAAAGTAAATTTAATACATGAATATACGTTTTTTTTTCATTTAGTACTAAGCTGTTTGCCGTAAACCAAAGTTGGACATGATGAATAGAGTTATTGACATCATCAAGACTTTGTGACCGTCGGTCTATCCTAAATATCAATAATGTGTCAGTTTTTTTTTATTTTTTTTATTTAATATGGGTTTGCCCTTGACCCTAGTCTAGGTAGATCAGCAAATAACACCATCTTTGGTTGATTTTGAAGCAATTCGGGCAAATCGTTTATATATACTAAAAAGAGGAATGGACCCAATATTGAACCTTGCGGAACGCCCATTGTCAATTCAGACCTTAGTGAGTTTACACCATTTACCTGGACTTGAACCTATCTGTCTTTCAAGTATGATCTAATCAAATCAAGGGATGTATTCCTAATCCCATAATGCTCGAGTTTCAACAAAAGCGTCTCATGGTCAACGCAATTGAACGCCTTCGAGAGGTCGCAAAAGATTCCAATGGCGTCTTTTGAATCTTCCCAGGCGTCAAAGATGTTCTTTATTAGGGTGACACTGGCGTCAGTTGTTGTCCTTTGGTGAAACCGTACTGTTGTTCATGAAAGATGGATTTTTTATTAAAGTGTAGTACTTTAATAAAAATTCCATCTTTCATGAACCTTCCTCTCGAAGGCGTTAGATTGCGTTGACATCTGAATAAGCATTCACTTTTCAAACACCTTACCTTACCTTAGAACCGGCAAGATTGACACCGGCCTATAATTGTCTGGTTCATGACTATCACCCGATTTAAACAGTGGA
This sequence comes from Mamestra configurata, assembly GCA_002192655.3. NCBI lineage: Eukaryota > Metazoa > Arthropoda > Insecta > Lepidoptera > Noctuidae > Mamestra > Mamestra configurata. Next base: position 46,967 of record NDFZ01004141.1, read on the forward strand.
ACGACTTTACTGTGTTTCATGGGATCAAGAAATTCTCCCTTTTCTACACTAGAGTTAAATATGAGAGCTAAGTAGGGAGCAAAAGTTTCAATTATAGATCTACAGACTTTTACAGACATTCCCCAAAGATCTTCTGTTGATTTAATTTTAAGATCTTAATAAGCTTTTAATAGCCTGGGGTTTGTATGTTGAAACTTGAACTCTGATGGACATACCTTTACTTAATTACAAGAAACTAAGTATATGAAGTCTATTACGTATTAGAAAGTTACGTGTTACAAAAATGAGATTCGTTCGGAACCCTTCGAATGCGAGCCCGGTTCGCACTTGGCCGGTTTTTTTTTATTATTTAGATAACTTGTGACCCGCAAAAGTTTAGTTGATATCATCGCGCTGACGAAATACAGATTATACAATTCTAGTCCGTAGCAACATTTTTAGACACTTTTATGATTTTTACAAATTCTTCGCCCGCGTGAATGTCGGAAATTACCCAAATGGAACGTACCCCCGGATAAAATCTATTTCTGAGCCAAATTTCGTCCACATGGTCTGCCGTTCTGGCGTGATTGAGTTATATACATCCTACTTCCTACTAATATTATAAATGTGAAAGTTTGTGAGGATGGATGGATGGATGGATGTCTGTTACTCTTTCACGTCAGAACGGCTGACAGATTTTGATAAAATTTGGCACAGAGGTAGATTATAGCCTGGAATAACACATGGATATATAACACATAGATTTTTATCCCGGGAATATGTTTTCTTGGGATAATTTTCGACAGTCGCGCGGGCGGAGTAGCGGGCGACAACTAGTCTACCATACATCAATCCATCCAAACTTACGCATTTATAATATTGTAGGTAGAAATTGGATTAAAATACTGGTATTCAGCTGAATCCGGTTTGACTGGAAGCCGACCCCAATATAGTCGGGATAAAAGGCTAGGCAGATGAGGTAGAAATTGAATGTGTAATGTAAATACTTCTCTGTAACAAAACGATAAAAGTTATCATGGAGCCCGTTGCGCATCGGGGAAACCGAAGTACTAAGTGAGATATTTTTTGGCCTTGGGTCAAAAGAAGATAGAAGTGTTAAGTTTATTATTCATTGTGAAATAAATATGATGTATGATATGATGACAATTACTAACTATTACCGAAAGTCGAGGTAGAAGTCAGAAATGAATCACTTTTATCGGTTATTAATAATGTTCGGGATGCCCTAAGTCCCAATACTGGACAAACAACTTCAAGTTTTATTTTATTTATTACTTTTACTGAAGAGAGTAGTGAACTATTAATAATAACTGCCAAAAGTATTGAATTTCAATTTTCACATTCACCAAATCATGAGGTAATTATTAATAATTTTTCAATTAATCACATTTATCGTAACACATATACCTTGTATCATATTTTCAGAAACGGTAGTGAATTGAAAGTTCTTGATGATGTTGTTTAGTGCACTGTACCAAATGTTATTGAATGTTGCGGTGTAGAACTTATAGATGAACATAGTATAATTATTTGCATATATAGAGGATCCCAACCAAACGAATGAAATGTTCAACATTTTCTTCCAAAAACTATTCTTTTTGTTAAGATCGTTTTTAAAAATCCTTGTTGCAAAATTATAATTTCTGTAGATTTCAATGTAAACATATTAAACAAATTACAAAGGTATATACAATTAGAACATTTGCTGCGGAGTTACAATATAAAAATAACAAGGAATAAACAAGCCTATCCGTGTCAGTACTCACATGTAGGTACTGATTAACATCTTTTAGTAGACGAGGCGATACACTTATGTTATTAGAAATAGGGATCAACTAGTTCAACCAAGTTTCAGACTGATTCAAGTAGCCTTATCTTTTATGGGATACTGGTTTATGGGATAAAATATTATAATAAGATACCTCCCAATATATTGGAACTGAATGAAACGAAATTTAAATCTTGTGTTAAACGTACACTATGCAAGAAAGCATATTATAAGTTGGGGGATTACATTGAGGATAAAAATGTTTGTCTCAATGTTGGTCCTGCTCCAGAGCTACGAGGGCGCACAAACTAATTTTTTAGCATTTACAAATATTGTTGGACCCGCTGCAGATTGTAAGTACATTATATTTTCATTGTATAGACTCAATTTATTTAGCATTGTATAATTTCATGCATTAACGGCACATGTGTGAGTACTGTGTACCTAAAACTAGTTTTTTTTTACTTGAATGTGCCCTGGCGTTGGAAGTGTCATGCCTCAAAGTCTAGTTGATGGTGGCGCATGTGTTGGATCATTTGGCTCCCTTCAATATGGTTGAGCCGAATGGTGCTGACGCGTGCGTCATGTTCGTGAACGGACGCCGTCAATTGAGACTGGTCATCTCTCAGCTGCCATGGTTTATTTTAATGATTTGTTATTTGAATCGTTGTTTTTCCTACTCCGGACGCTTTTATCGTGCATTTTTTTCTATATCGTTATCACATATATGTATGTTTAATTTCAACAAGAATGATGTAACCAAAACATTGTAACACAAAAATGATTTAAAAGAGTGTCCGTGGAGTTTCTTGCACGTTCTTCTCCACAGAGATCTACGCTTTGGAACGTGCAAATAGCTTCATCTCTTTTGACTAACCAACCTTGACAATTCAAAAGTGCCTGTAAATGGTTTAATTGAAATAAATAATTTGAGTTTGAGTTTGAGTCTGATAACATTTTTCATAACACCTCAAAGTGTAAATCAGAAGTTTTAGATCTTGCACTCTCGGACCACACAGCGCAGTTACTGAAATGTACTATAAAGAAAAAACACATGTTAAATTTCATTTAATTTCATTTATTCATAAAACACTTGACATTGTGTTACACACATGCAATTTACATACAAATACAAAGAAGTATGAATTATTAATTAACATTCCAAGTGAAATTTAAGAGTACTTAACAGCTTTAAATATAATGTCAAACAGTTTTAAATACATATAATGCACGCTAAGTCTATCTGAAACTATTTCATTTCAGGTTTAAAGTCGGATTTAAGCGAAAAGATTAAAAAAAAACTTATATTAAACACTATTTGACATTTAAATAAATAAAAAGAAAAAAAGTCAAAATGGTTACAGATATTCTATTTCACGAAGTCCGTTTGACTATGAATGTTGTAAGGTTTGTACGTGCACACTGTTTTAGTGTGCGTAACCTCGGGAGCGCTCAGTCACGATCGCGACGCGGTCAGAGTCACTAGTGTTTTGTTTCCGCGCTAAAAAATTCAAAGAGTAACGTCAGCATGGCAAGTAAACGCAGAAAAGTTGTCCACAGTGAGGTAACATTTTTTTTTAACTATTGTTACTACTTTTTGTGTGCTATTAAGAGTTTATCTATCTAATATTATGAAACTTGTTACTTAAATAGGTATTTCGATTTGGTTTTGTTCTAGGGTCGAAGCATGATAGCTAGCGTTTATCATTTCCTGCGAGAAGAGTATGAATTCACAAAATCAGTTGCGGAACCTAACTGTGATTTGTCTCATTTACGAGATATTACAAGGCGTACAGCTGAGGCTACAGGTGTTTCTATGAAAACTGTTCAACGGATATTAAAAGAAGAGAAGGAATTGCCATCCTGCTCATCAAATTTCACTTCTCCTATGAAGAAAAGAAGAAAGCGGGATAGTAAGATAGAAATAGATAATTTTACAGCCGATGTTGTTCGCAGTACTATACAAAATTTCCATGTCATCCATAAAGAAATTCCAACGTTGGCTAAGTTAAAAACTGTATTAAATGAAAAAATTGGTTTTGATGGTTGTATCGAAACTGTTCGTCAATTGTTACTGAAGTTAGGTTACAAGTGGCGTAAAACAGAGAATAACCGTAAAGTTTTGACGGAGCGTCATGATATACAAATGTGGCGTTTAAAATTTTTGAAGAAGATGTCAGAATATCGCAGTCAAGGTCGCCCAATTGTGTACACCGATGAAAGTTATGTCCTTTCAACACACGTGCGAAACAACACCTGGGCACAAAAGAAAGAGAGTACACCATTCTTAAAAAAAATTAGCACAGGCACTCGCTTTATATTAGTGCATGCGGGTACAAAGGATGGATTTATTGAAAATGCTTCATTGATTTATAAAGCCAACTCAACAGCTGGCGATTACCATTCTAATATGAGCTACGATAATTATGTTAAATGGCTAAACGAAAAACTTTTACCCAATTTATCCCCACGCTCTGTCATTGTCTTAGACAATGCTTCATATCACAACACACGGACTGAAAAACTACCGACGTCGGCTACAAAGAAAGCAGACATGCAGCAATGGCTCAGGGATAAGGGTATAGCATTTGAGCAATCTCTCCTTAAATTGGAATTGTACGATATTATAAAAAAACACAAAGATGAACACATAACGTATAAAATTGATGATTTTATTAAGAGCAAGGGTTTTGATGTCATACGTCTTCCCCCCTATCACCCAGAATTAAATGCTATTGAAAATATTTGGGGTATTGTAAAAAATTATATCGCATCAAAGAATATCGAACAAAACATGACGAACATGGAAAGACTGATCTTTGAAAGCTTGGATAGAGTAACCAGTGAAACATGGCAAAAAACCTGTGCTCATGTTGAAAAAATTGAAAAAGAATACTTAAAATACGTCGACCTGGATTTTGAGTTCATAATTAACTTAGGGAACGATTCTGACGAAAGCGAATCAGAAATTGAATTTGATAGTGATTAAGTGCTGATTTTTTTGTTTCTTCTCTGTAATAAATAAAAATATTATTTACTTTCAACTGTTGTTTCTTTTCTCTGCAACTTATCATTCTAATAGCTAAATATTATTTACTTAAATTGTCTATATAATTTATTAAATAAATATATAATGCGTGTCAGATTTCTTTCCTAACGCTACCTACGTTTACACACACTAGCGCGCCTATCACTACACGTCACTACTACAACCAGAGCCAAACGGACTTCGTGAAATAGAATATCTGTACCATAAAAAGTAAAAAAAAAATTGTTTAAATTCTCGGTTGGCAAACAAGTATAACAAGTTTTGGCAAAAATGTTTCTCCACTTCATTGTTGTTCTCCTGAAAACCCGACATCTTCAAGATCCGACCGAGAAGAAGTTTATCATGGTCACATATGATTTGATAACGGGTTTTACCACTACAGTGCTATTTATTACTTGTAATTTGTAGTCTATACAATATTTGAGTTTATCCAATTTTTCCCATTTTTCGTTTCCATATGCGTCTTGCCACAGTAACGATCCATCCTGCAAATATAAATAAACTTTTATTAACCCTGTTGAAAGTAACGATGTATAATTATGGCAAAAGAAGAACCATATCACAAAGAACCACAGTAAATTAATAACGTCATTCCCTCATCGTTAAAATGAGCCATTTTTAGGGTTCCGTACGTCCGAATGAAAACGGAACCCTTATGATCACAAGTGTACTCCGAAAATACTGGACATAAAATCAACTGATTAATATAAGTATACAAAATGTTATAAAACTTTATTTGAAAAGAGTAACTTTTGCGAATGGACAGCCAGAATCACTTTATTATTTTATTTATAAGCTATATATTTGACGTTCAAAGGTACCTTTTAATGGTCCAATTGAAATAAATTAATTGACTTAGACTATGACTACTTAAAATTCTCAACATACATAACTTGTGTTCCTTGTTAGGGACATTTTCAAAATCGATATCCGATGGTAAGTAGTTATGTGCCATTTTAAGTTAAACTGATTACTATCCTCTGCACCGCTATTGCGTGCGGCAGCTAGATCATGAAATATAGTTCAACTATTTTTTTACTTTGTATCTAATTTCAAAGCAATCTGAGTGCCAATTCTACTATTTTTTAAGTAACGTTCACATTCTATGCCAGTCGTAATCATTCAAAAATGTATGGAAATTTAGGCTATTTTGACAGATTTCGACTGAGATGTAAATGCGAACATTGCTTAAAAAATAGTAGAATTGTCACTCTAATTGTGTGAAATAATTTGGCCATTAATTGTTTTTTTTTCATTGTAACTTCATTCATGGTAAACTTATAAGTACACTCCTTTAAGAAACCACAGGCTGGCATGCACAGGATAGTACGTTAAGTTTTAATATTCAAACATTTGAGGTTACATTAATGGAATGTTGAATTAATTAAGTATCCGGAAAGAAAACAAACTTTCTCTTCTTTTCTTTATGATGTTAATTACTAACAAAAACCTAAGACGAAAATCAGACGCACACTTTGAGCAAGTCAGTAAAATATTGTAGAAGGCTCAGAGACAATTCAATTAAACTATACAGAACCATCCCTTACAAATTGAACGCACACAAGAATTTTATGTCGATGTGTGCTAGTGTGACACAATTTAAGGTTCACTCTTCCTTTGCGCTTAGGACCATTCCAAATACCTGCTACGTGCCGATATTTTAGTATTTTTGTAGATTTCCTTTGAAATTATCCTGATTTAAAGTACGAAACCATTAAAATTATGTCACGGGGAAACAGTAAAGCAAGACATAAGGAATAGGGCGTACATGAAAAGGAAAGATAGGCCTAGTAAGCGAAACAGGAGTGTTAAGAGTTCAACGAGCTGATCAGCTGTCTGTTTTATGAGTTGTTCGTATAATCGACAAAAAAAAATATCGATGTTATTGCCGGTAAAAAGAAAATTCAATATTTCCAAATTAATTTTTTAAAAAATGTGTTCATGGGTATGGTATTATTATTTAAATCTCCTAATGATCCTGAAATATGACCATGCACTTCTAGAACACGCTGTATAAACAAAAAAAAAATCCAAATCGGTCCAGCCATCTTCGAGTAATCGGGGAACTTACATAAAAAAATGGTTCCGACGAATTGTGAACCTCCTCCTTTTTTGAAGTCGGTTAAAAATACAAATTAATCTTTTCCCTGAAATGTTTGTGTAGGTACAAGTAGATAGATTATAAATCTTTGTTTGTAACTTTTCACAATTATGAACCGCCAGCTATGCTGGAGTGAATGAAGACACCTTCTTCATTCACTCCTCAACCTACTTAAAGTTAAAAAAAAATGGTTATTAATAGTAAGCATAAAATTAAAAAGTGGTCACCTCTGAAATGTCATATTTGTCGATATCAAATCGTTCAGCGGTGCAATGACTTTGATAATTATCAATATTTTCAACATTTTGAATAAAAACAACATTCTTCTTCGATGTCTTATTTACGTCCAAAGAAGATAAAATATTGATAGATTTGTATTGAGCTTCTAAATGAGGAAATCATTCTTTTTCCTATAAATCTTTTTGTAATCACACAACTGGTACCAGTTAAAGAAAGCAGCTTATCTGGACCGCAACATTTATCTAAGCCCAGTTTATCGGAACAATATTCTAAGACATCGATTGTATTGTTTTTCTCGTTTCTATAATAGTAGTACTGGCGATCATATTATTTGCGATATATTATTGGAGTGAAGTTCCTGGCAAAACCATTAGAGCAACACTACTAAAGGCAACATATTAGAAGAAATAATTCAAACTCTTTTTTTTATCACTCCAAAGATTAATAAGAGTAAACGGCCAACTCTGAAATGTCCCTACAAAGAACGCCGCCCACGGCTTCAAAATCCACCCTTGTTCATGGACAATCTCTCTCGGAGTCTGATCTGACGTCCGCCTCTACTCCATTAGTAGACAAGCCTAACATTACTGTACGGAGCAAGCGACAACGAACTGAGTATCCATCACCCATGAGTAAAGAGGAGGACTATGTCTCGTTGATTGCATTGAATAGCTTCAAAGCGGATCTTCTTGATATGCTGACTAAATGGAAAAATGAACACGATCAACGATTGACTACATGGAAAACCAGTCAAGATGCCATCTTATCCAGATTAGCCGATGATGTGTCGGATCTTAAAAAGCAGTTCCTGTCCATTGAGACAACAAACTGCGAGATTGAGCGCGGCATGAACTTCATTAATGGACAGTACGAAGACATTATCAGCAAAGTCGCAGCTCTAGAAAAAGAAAAAGCCGAGTGCGCTGAAATTAATTCTCACCTACAGAAACAAATTCAAGATCTGCACTTCCAGTCTCGACAAGCTACTATCGAAATTCGTAATATTCCGCCTAAAGAAAAAGAAGCGCCTGAAGACCTTGTATCCCTGGTTTCATCTGTGGGTAAGGCGGTCAACATGAACATACAGGCTTCTGCTCTCCGGGACATATACCGTGTGCCTGGGAAGCCTGGATTGACTACACCGATTGTCGCTGAATTTCATAGCGTACATGCAAGAAATGACTTCCTTACAAATGTTAGAAAATACAATAAAGAGCGTTCACTAAATGAGAAACTAAACACAAAAACCATAGGTGTCGCTGGTGATAAAAGACCGGTTTATGTTGATGGTCACTTACCTCCGACTATGAGAAAGTTGTTATATGATAGTCAAATTTTACCTTAATGCAACTAACTAACCATAAGTCACATACACACAACAAAAACACACACCACTTTTACGTAAGCTTTGCCTCTTATGGTTTGATGATTTCGACCTCTTCGGCCTGTTTCCCACAAGATTGTAGGTATGCCAATTCGTGTTCCCTTATCATAGGACGTCATTACAGGATGCTGGTTTCTGTAAACATTTATCCTATTACAAATGGCTAATCCCGATTTAATAACCAATAATGAAATTGACGACTTTTCCACAGCTCGCTCATTTCAATCACCCCTGATCAATGCTGTGTTTATATCAAACAACCAAACCAACACTTAAAACTAGTACACATCAATATCAGGAGTCTGAATAAGAACGTTGACCAATTAATCACTATGCTCACCGAATGTTGGCTCCGGGTAACTGGAACCTTACCAAATCTACCTGGTTACTCTTGTCACTCTACAACAAATAACCCTCTACAAAATGACGGAGTGGTAATCTATTTTAGCAATACGAAAATTGTACTTTTACAGAGCCCCCTATACGTGATGCTAACTGCTTGGTGTGCTATGTAGGTAGCACAGCTTTAATTTGTATATATCGATCTCCATCATACACCGAACTTGACAACTTTTACCAATCTCTAGAAGACTTAGTACACTCTCTAAAAAATGTTACTACAATAGCTTTGATTGGTGATATTAACATCGACATTAAAAACACAAATAA